>BPLR01006054.1:0-35199 GCA_021605095.1 Caerostris extrusa | reverse complement strand
ACTATCACATAAATGCAATTGCGGTAATGCTCTACAAATTATATTCTGGGTTAACAAAAAATTTCTATTACTAAGGGATCGCTGTACATTGACTTTGATTCGGTATAGAGTATATTTTTTTATTAATTCAAATTAGAGTTCTACCATTTTTATTCATATTAGCAAAAGTATTTTCAATATTTTGAATGTCATTTATTAAGTTAGTGACGATAGAATTTATAAGGGTCATTACTTTTAAAGGTGACCAGGAATTAGATGTTTGTGACATAAAGCTGATTGATCACTTTATAAATGGATCTCGGTTTGTCATTGTCGGTGTCAGTTATTTATCGAACAAGCGGTATCTATTATATTATTAGTATTGATGTCTATGTCGAAATTTAGAACGAGCCCTAGTATTGGTATCGGGAATTCGATCCACTTTCAAACCTAATGGATGTACCACATGTTTTAGGTTCGATTAATGGCGGTGACATGGATGTTTGTCAATAAGTTCGAAATCCACTTTAAGATGTAACTCCCTGTCTAATTAGCCCGAATTGTAGAGACAAATCAAACGAAACCTAATGGATGTACCACAGGTTTCAGGTTCGATTAATGGCGGTGACATGGATGTTAGTTAATAGTTCGGAATCCACTTTAAGCTGTATGTCCCGGACTAGTTAACCTGAATTCTGCGCAAAATCACCGTTGAGCTACAAATCAAACCTAATGAATGCACTGATTTAATATGTTAATCTTCATAAGAATGGTAATATTCAGTTGAATACATCCATTCAATATGACCTACATCGGAACTCATTTTTAACTAATCACCCCAGTATTCAATGGTTTCTAATTAATAATAATAAATAATGTATACGTGCAAGAAAATTATATGACATAAAGCTTTAAATTTGACAATATGAATATAACCATTAAATACTGAATACAAAAACGTCAGACAATTAGCAGAAAATATATGTTTCCCTCAAACCACTTTATGCATTGATAAATTGTATAATCATCGTAATTTTAGCGAAAGCTTCAAATTATCGCATGGCATTTTCCTACCTGATGCTGTGACAGCAGAGATCGTATTTTTTAGCAAAGGCGGTGCCACGCACACGACCATTAATAATACTCAGCGACCACAAGTTTGTGTGATTCCGGTAATTAACTGGAAGAGCAAAATCAGACGTTATCTTTCAGAATATTGGCATTTAGAACTAGAACGGCTCTTTATATTCCTTTATATTGGGAAATTTATGAAGAAGCTCGCTCAGAATAACTTAAGTGTGATAAATTAATCGTGGTAATTGAGTTACCTGTTATTTTCGTCTTCCTATTACTTCCACGTGTCAAATAAAGTTTATTTTCTTTTCCATTAAAGAAAAACCCAGACGACAACTCAATTTTAGAGTTAATTTGGGTTTTTTAGATCTCCTTTCAGGCCCATCAATTATTTTTTTTAGGTTTAAACCTTAAATGTATGCAAAATTCTACATCATCAAAAATGTTTTGCATATTTGTGCTAGAGTAAAGCCAGTATTAAAATTAATGGTAAATTACTCTTTTAGAAATGTCAGCTAAAAAAACTATGCATACAAGAATTAAAAATATATAGATTAAATTGATTATAAAGTCAAGAAAATTAAAAGTAAATTTTCAAAGTTTAATTATATGGTTTTCACACAATTAATTTATAAACATAATTAACAAAAAAAATTTTTTTTTTTTTTTTTTTTTCATTGCATACTTTTCACCAATATAAATTTTTTGTAAGATATGATATCCGTATTTTTTTATAATTGAAAATAGTTTCACATATACTTTCTAGAAAAATCTGACCTGAAATTCAAATTAATTATAAATATTTCATAAAAAGCTAAGAATGTAATCCGTTAAATTCTTTTTTGGTATTACATTAGTTATTTTGGTATTACATAAAAAAAATAATTATTTTCGAATACTTGAAATTATTTGATAATTTTCATCAAAGCATTTTATAAAATAATTCAAAAATTAGCATTCGAGAATTTTCTCACCTTTTAATAATGTTTTTCTGGATATTGTGTTTATCTAGCAGCGATTAATCTTTCGATTCTTAATTAGTATCATACATTTTTAGTATTTTTTTATTCTTGAATCTTTCATTATTTCCAATCACAAGATAAACAACATTTCTATAATTGGTTTAATCTTTAATATACGGCTCAGAATGCATTTTCTCCGTTAATTGATTTTTCAGTTTTCTTAATTTTTTTTTTTTTTTTAAATTATGTCTTTTTTTCTTAAATATATAAATTAATCAATATTTATACATATATCCCTTTTTTAAAAAAATATTTTATTCTTTGATTAAATAATATATGAATTGTTTGTAAACATAAATTTGTAAACAAGGGTTTTATAGAACTATTTTATTTTTCGTTATCTATTAATTTTTAATTTCCAATGTCCATTATTTCTTTCGGTATTCATTTTTTAAAATGTTAAGACAATTGTATACCGCAATCTGGAGGTTTCCTGGTGGATAATATTTGACATTTTCAATCTAAGGCATAATCTTAATCTTCAAAAATGCTATAACTAATTCCGAACCGATAATTTCCTTGCCTATCCTGACTATGGTCATGATACATACATGAAAATTCCTAGTTAGACGAGAAGGTGATAAAGAGGTTATGAATTTCCAGATACATCTTTAACAATATAGCATGTCTGCGTGATGAATCCTAGATAATGTTGAATATGCTACATATCTGCCATTGTAGTAGAAAACGACTTTGGGATGTAGGCTCAGCTTTGAAAAACAACATAAGACCAATTTTCTCGATTTATAAACAGTTGGAAAATTGTAGTCAGTTAAATTATATAAAAATAAAATCGGCTTATCCTTAGACTATATCTTAGTTATTCATTCATTCATTAACTATGAAATCAACTGAAATCAACATATGAGGTCTAGTGATAGTTCTGAGCGAAGTGCAAGAGGTCTAAGATTCGAATTCGCTGGCGGCACTCGTTACACTATCTGGAAGAAAGTGACGGGACCAAGACTCTTCGTATCGAGGCCCATAAGTTAGTTACACCGGATGTTCGGCGACCCATAAGCCTTTGATTACGAAAACCAACAAGAAAGCGCGCCTTCGATGGGCCAAAGACCACCGTACTTGGACTCTGGATGACTGGAAACGCGTCCTTTCGCGTGACGAGTCACGATTTACCCTTTTCCGTTCCGATGGACAAGTTTGGGTATGGCGTTTACCAGGAGAACGCCTTTTGCCTGTGTCGTCCCAACTGTAAAGTTTGGTGGAGAAGGATTGATGGTATGGGCCTGTTTCTCCTGGTATGGGGCTGGCCGACTGGTGAAGGTTGATGGTGCGATGAATGTCGATAGATACTGTGATATTCTCGACAATCATGTCCTTCCTACCTTGTGGGCAACGTACGGTATGGATGATTGCTGGTATCAAGATGACAACGCAACATGCCATGTTGCAAGGAGGACTCTTGATTGGTATATGGACAACAACGTTAAACGCATGGAGTGTCCTGGGACGATCTGGGACGAATTGGACCGTCGGTTGAGGGCCTGCACCCCACTCCCAAAAGCAAGCCTGAACTATGGAACTTCATGTTAAACATTTGGAAGGAAATTCCTCTTGCCACTATGGCTAATTTAGTGGAAAGCATACCCAGAAGGGTGCCGCTGTTAATGCAGTCAAAGGAGGCCCTACCTCCTATTAATTTTAATAAATATGGGTTTAGGTCGTTATAGTGTCGTCTCCCTTCACTTTCTTTCACATAGTTTAATTGCTACTTTCAAAAATGAAAAGACTCGATAGAGATTATGATACCAAGTGAAGCATCTGGCATCTACAGTCTAACTTTTCAGGGTTTTTTCTCCCACCCAACAAATGCAAATGTAGGATGTAATGTATTTGCAAATGTATGAGTTTAAAAAATGCAAAACTTCTTTAAATTTAGAGGAATTAAAAATTGTATAACTCAAAAAGTTGTTAAATGTATCTAACCTAAGCCAATTCACATATCACCATTTTTATTAACTGCTATTTAATTCATGTAAATAAGAATTGAAAATAATTAATTTAGTGTTCGCAAAAATGGTATTTAAAATCACAATAGACAAAAAATATTTATGTAAAAAGAATTAGATTCAATTTCTTGTAAATAAAATAACAATAAATGAACAATATTTTGAAAAACTGTTGCTCGTGACTTTAGATTGCACTTATTCCTGAAGTGCGCGCATAACAAACTGATAAAAGACGAGCGCTGAGATTCTATTATTTAATTGATCAAGATTAATTATACACATGTATTTACTTTCTGCCTTTATTCTCTTTGTCATATATTCAGGTATTGGCTATTTTAATAACAGTCTCTACTCATAAAAACTTTGTTATACAATATTCTTAAAATTTAGGCATATTTGTTTGTATCTTATCTCACTTGGTCGAGCAACATCTAGACCAGGGGTCTCCCAAACTACGCCCCACGGGCCAAGTCCGGCCGCCAGTGTCACCAATCCGGCCCGCGACAGCAAATAGCTTATTGCTTTGTAATAAGTTGGATAAAAAAACACAATGAAAATAACTCGGTTTTTATTTACTTGCTAGGTAAAGTTTAATTACAAGCTTAATACGCAGAAAATTTAAAAGCATAACAACTAACAAATAATTGAAATGAATCCCGTCTAGAAATTTATAGACAATGGCTTAAAACGGTTTTGGCCCTTGGCACTTACTGGTAAATGTATGGCCCGAAGCCTGGAAAGTTTGGCGACTCCTGATCTAACCCCTAATCTGAATCCAAACCCGTATGTTCTTATGGATGGAAGGAAAGGCGACAGCTTCTGTTGTGATGTAGCACCCGTAGGTAGAAGTCTGACTTGGCTCTCTGTCGTTGAAGAAGGAGGACAGGACTTTTAATCGTAACTTCCCCATTTGCGTATCGTATGGGATAAAACGCGGAAAACTCCCACCAGGTAATCCAAATAAACGAGGCAAGATGCTGAACATCACAAACGTCATAAAGTCTCCTCGTGTTTTGAAACAGTGCCTATAACAAAGCCGCCAGCGGATTGAACTTCAGCCCTAATGCTCACCAACAACGCACATTGTCATTGAGCTGCAATTCGGGCATATTGTATATATTTTTATTGTTGATATCTATAGACATTCTTAGTAAAACCGTAAAAAAAAAATTACGTATATGACTATTTAAAATTATATATACATCTAATAATTTTCAGTTGTTTGAATTGTATATGCATATACTGAAGAGAATATATATTTTAAATCTAATGTACAAAAAATTATCAAAAAAATATAACTTTCATTCTGTGTATTAAAATGCATTAATATTTTAGAACTTATATTGTCATTGTCCTGTTGTGGACTCTTTAAAAAGACAAAAAAAGATAATTGTTTAAAAAAGTCAGGATTATTATCAAAACTTTTAATTTGCACACCATCAAAGCACCTTTGCTAATTAAAAACTTATGTCCTAAAATAAGAACATTAATCCTTTTCAACTAGGAAGGTTCTTCTATGCTGAAAATAATGAAATTTACGTTTAAGAAAGAAAACTCATTAAAAATGATAGAAAAAAAAAAACGAAAATAAGCTCTATTTAAAAGCTTTTTATTAAAAGAAAAGGATCTTAGAAATTCTAAAACTGAAAAAAAAAAAGAAGAGCACATTAAATCTTACCATTACAATAATTCTTAAAAGTATCAAATTAAAAGTTAAATTATTTTCAAATAAATTATTTCTAGCTTCTATTATATCCTGGTGTGAACGATCAATATCAATTACGCAGTTTTCTATAACAATTAAAAATATCATTTTTGAAGGGAAACAAAATCTTTCTGTTGTGATAGCTTTGTTTAAATTATCAGACTTTTCATGAAAAAAAGTTTTTCTATTCTATTCTTTATTATAGTTTTTTTTTTTTGTTCCATTTATTTTTAGGTACTTAAATAATGTTCTTTGGATTTTTTTTGGTGAAAGGCATTTAAATTATTAATTAAATTAAATACTGTAATGATAGAATTGTATTCTGTTCCGAATAATATTTACGACACGGAATTTCAAAAATTATAGTTAAATAAACAGTTAATTACAATAGATAACGAATTATTAATTACATATGACATATAGTGTGACTTAATTGTCAAGACAATTTTGAAACATGGACAAGTTATGCTTACAACGACAAGCAATTTTTGCTCAGACACTTATAGAAACAATGCTATTAAGAATTTTTCTTTTTACCTTTAAAAACATTCCATAAAAAATTTATATACTTTCTGAGAAATTTCTGTGGATTTTAGATTCCTTATTTACTTGGAAAACATTCCAGCATAAAAAATTATTTTAAATTTTATTGTTGGTATATCTAATAAACTTTTAAAAATATATTAGCAATTTAAATTTATTTTTTATTGTAAAATAATGAAAGCGTATCTCCTTGGGATACGGATGATTTTATAGTAACTTATAATGCCATGAGAACATTTCATTGGTTTTCAGAATAATAAACTGTTAATAAGGTATTATATTTACGATTTGTATAATATAAATAAAAAAAAACTTCAAAAACAATTTAAATATTTTCTTCTTTTTTTCTATGAGGGAAAATCAAAAAAAAATTTACATAATAAAAGTGTATTTCCCTGTTATGGGGTTAAATAACTATATAATCTTATAATACTTCATTAAAGTATTATAAGATGCACATATTAATAATGCAATAAGATGCGCTTAATTATGCAGGTATCATAATTTATACACAGACGCACGGATCAATTATAAGCATAGTTAAGTTAAAACCTAATGTGTTAATATATACATAAATTCAACAACTGTGACAATCATTGCCACCCATTATACAGTTTATGCAGAAATGAAATGTATAATGTTATAGATCAAGAATTTTCTAGAAATTTCATCACATCCAAACTCTCCTTGTCTCAATTTGACGATATCTTAGACTTACGCTTAATAACGTTTTCATTATATCACAAACTAATTTTTGCAACATATAGTATTAAATAAGCAATTTAAATTCTAAATTATTATACAAATTATAATTAATTTCGCTTTCAAAGTATACATTTACTCTTCCAAACATCGGTGCACGAACAATGAAAACCTGCTGAGCTATTCACAACTTCAGGTCGTTAATGTTGGACTCTACTGCCAACATTAATTCCCTGAACTTTTTTTAAGGAAAGTATTTTATGAGCTTTTACACCTTTGTTCATTCTACTGAAACAAAATAGATGTACTTTCAACCTACTGATTTATCATGCTCATCTTATGCATAAACATAGAAACTTCTGGTTCAGATCATTTGTGCATCGAACTGAGTCTTTTAAATCAAAACATTCAGTGCAGTGTTCATTACATAATAAATCAGTATATCAGGTCGATCCATGCCATTCATTACGTCTTCTAAACCTATTATTTGCGCTTAGAAAAACATCTTACAATAATGTTTTCCGTTCGGTCAAATTTTTCTATGCTATCAAATTTCGAAATGAACCAAACTCGCCAACGTATCCCAACGTGTTGCTCAATAGTTCATTCCTGGCTCTATACAATTTGTTTTTAAATTCAAGTATATCATTAAATAGATTAAGAAAATTAAAGAATTTACGCATAAAGCACAACTATATTTTAACCACAAAAAATGAAATCTGATCGATAATGAGCAGAAAACACATTACATGACTGTACAAATGCATCATCAAGAAAGTGTAGCGAGGAAAAAAGAAGCAAATCTCGGGGTCACCGAGTTACCTAAATGACACAAGATGTTAAGCTGTCTCACACACCGAATACGATGCAAACCAGGAATCGCAACAGTCGGGTTGTTCTGTCAGCAAGGGAAACCAGTTAGAGTAGTTATTTGTCATCGAAGAGGAAACGTATCGTAAATAAGATGCCAATCCTCAACGGGACATAGGCTGTGCCAGCATACAAATAACTTCACTATTTACATAATCGGACTCAGAAAGGCAGGTTAATTAATCTGATGTATCGAAGCGTTCTACATATCCAGAGTGCATCAACTGCGACGAAGATAGATGGGAGAATGGAATGCGACATGTTTGTGTATTGCGGTGAAGTCAGAAGGTTATCTTCAAGCGAGGACTGATGCACTTGATGGCACGCATTGTCACTTACGAAATCCACTTCCATCAATTTGTTGAAGTATGTACAAGACAAACTCGATACGTTATCCGCTGATTAGTCATTATCGGCTTGCTCTCATGGCGCATGTTCAAAAGACTACCCAACAGAGGCGGTGCATCCACTTGTAATGGTGTCAGGCTAATGCCATACGGCAAATAAATAGAATATGATCATAACATTTGACGAGTCTTTTTTTTTCCAACCAAGGGCAATTGTCGCACATGTCTCTGACACTGACTTGATAACATAACTTAAGCGATCAGCAAATGTAGAGCTGGGAAATCAGTTAGAGTAGTTATTTACCATCGAAGAGGAAACGTATCATAAAAAATCTCAGCCGGCATAGACTATGCTCAGGACACAGCTAATTTCAATAGTCTTTACATAACCGATCACATCGAATAGTCTTGTACATACATATCTTACTTTTCTGGTAAATAAGATATGTATGTACAAGACTATTCAATGTGACTACAACTCATTCAATGTGACTACTCAACTCATTCCATTTTTCCAACTATACAGTTGGAAAAATGGAATGAGTCATTTTATGTATTGTAGTGTTGTCAGAAGGTTATCAGCACGTATCGACCGATGCGTTAGCTGACAAGTATTGTCACTTGCGAATATAATACTCGGACATAGCAGTGCATTTTACGTATACTGCGTAATTTGTCTGAAAATTTATTTATTTTTGGTTTATAGCCGCAATTTGTCGGATTTTCTAAAAAAAAAATAATTAGAAAGCAGTATATTACCTTCTTATTAATTTCGTGTATCTAAGTTTATTTTCTACAGTTATATCTTTTCATAAGAGAACAAATCCAGACAAGTACTATAACTATAATATCAAAAAAATATTTATACCTTTTTTATGTTTATAATTGTTTCAGCATTATTAATACTTTAAATTTGGCTTTCATTAATTTTTTTTTCTGTTGAATTAAAATGGATACGTAATATAATGGCGAATTACTCTTTAAAATAAATTAGCTAGCTTATACAATTACACATAAAGAAAAAAAAAAAAACATATGAGTAAATAGAGAAATAGGATAGAGAAATAAACAAAAAAACTTTAAAATGCAGCAATTGAAAATAAATTTTAAAAAGGATTTATAGTGCTATTTCCTCACAATTAATTTGAAGAAGAAAAATGATAGTTATTTCGTGAATAAATACAGCTTAATATGCGATAATTGTTAGAAAATAAGTAAAACTGCAATCTTTATCAAAAAAAAAGTTAATGGTGAAAAAAGAAGTTTAAAGGATTTAGGAAATCAGTATTAAAAGGTTTTTAATTTGTATCGTGTTTACATTTGAGGATTAGTCGTTTTTAAAAAACAATGAAATGACTATTTTAATCCTTATTAAATTTAGTAATAGGTTGCTAGGCAATTATCAATGAAGACATTTCCTTGAAAACTTTTAAAGTTAGTTGATTTACTTCTTTATGCACATAAATACACATGCAGTTCCTGAAATCTTTGTATAAGTCTAGTCAGATGTTAAAATATATTTTTACAACATTCAAATGTTTATTTTGCACCAAATTTTTTAAAAAATAATTTTTTTTTCAGTTTTTTCTTTTACTTGTTTAATAAATATTATTTCAAAGGAAATAATAAAATATACGTAAAGCCCTTTATTGAGATCAATGCTGAAACACTGATACAATTAATTTATTTAAATAATTATTTTCAAATTTACTTCAATCTTTTAAAACTTGCTTCAGTTAATAGTTAAGATATATTTAGTGAATGTAGTTTATTTTTATGACTCGCATGTAATTCGTATTTAGTTTGCAATATTTATTTCTCTTAAAATGTGAATAAAACTTTTGTACTTTCTCAGAAACCTTTATTGATTATTTTATATTATCCCCTTTGCTCATCTGCAGTATTACTTTGAGTACCTCATTCAATATATCTAGAAATCAGCATATATGTAATCATTTTGCACTGATTTCCATAAATTAAAGTCTGCGTTTTTTTATAATGTTCCATTTAGACATTTTTAAATATTTAGTGATTTTTAATTCAATGAAAATTACGTCTTATGTTAATTTAAATACACTGTAAAAAACTCGCTTTCAGATAAGGGTTTTAATTCATCATTTTGAATATTGTATTAAACGAAACTTCCTTAAGTATTTAATGTTGATGTTAACTTAATAATTGCATACTATTAGAACTTCAATATATATTGAGATGTAGACTATAATCATGTATACAGAAATATAGAAAAGAAAGAAGATATACAGATATATAGAAATATACTATAATTTTTGAGATGTTGACTATAATCATGTTTTACTTTGAAAAAGTCAGCAGAAACGACTAAACAATGTTTGCACAAGAAATGGACTTAAATGTACAGGACATTCTAAAAGTTATAGCATTGGGTATTCAATTGGATATATATATATAATATATATACACTGAAGTAACAAAAGTCATGGGATACCTCTTAATATCATGTCGGCCCTCCTCTCGCCCGGCGAAGTGCAGCAACTCGACTTGGCATGGACTCAACAAGTCGTTGGAAGTCTTCTGCAGGAATATTGAGCCATGCTGTCTCGATAGACGCCCATAATTGTGAAAGCGTTGATGGTGCAGGATTTTGGGCACGAACAGACCTCTCGAGGATGTCCCATAAATGCTCGATGGGATTCCTGTCGGGCGATCTAGGTGGCCAGATCATTCGATAGAATTGTCCAGAATGTTCTTCAAACCAATCACGAACAGTTGTGGCCCGGTGACATGGCGCATTGTCATCCATAAAAATCCCATCGTTGTTTGGGTACATGAAGTCCATGAATGGCTGCAAGTGATCTCCAAGTAGCTGAACATAAGCATTTCCGATCAATGTTCGGTCCAGTCGCACCAGAGGACCAAGTCCATTCCATGAAAAAACAGCCCACACCATTACGGAGCCACCACCAGCTTGAACAGTGCCTTGCTGACAGTTTGGGTCCATGGCTTCGTGGGGTCTGCGCCACACTCGAACCCTACCATCAGCTCTTACCAACTGAAATCGTGACTCATCAGACCAGGCCACGGTTTTCCATTCATCTAGGGACCAACCGATATGCTCACGTGCCTACGAGAGTAGCTGCAAGCGATGTCGTTCTGTCAGTAAAGGCACTCGAGTCGGTCTTCTGCTGGAATAGCCCAAGAAAGCCAAATTTCTCCGCACAGTTCTAACAGACAAGTCCCTTGTACGTCCCACATTGATATCTGCGGTTATTTGACGCAGTGTTGCTTGTCTGAATTTACGACTCTTTGCAGACGTCGCCGGTCTCGGTCGTTAAGTGCAGGCGGTCAACCACTGCGCTGTCCATGGTGGAATGTTATGCCTGAAATGTCATACTCTCGGCACACTTTTGACACAGTGGATCTGGGAATGTTGAATTCCCTAACGATTTCCGAAATGCCATGACCCATGCGTCTAGCTCCAACTAACATTTCGCGTTCAAAGTCTGTTAATTCCCGTCGTGCGGTCATCATCACGTCAAAACCTCTTCATGAATAACTTGAACAGAAATGAAAGCACTGCGCATTTATACCTGTTCTACGCGATGTTACTGCCATCTGAAAATTTGCATATTGCTATCCCATGACTTTTGTCACTTCAGTGTATATGTATATATATATATGCAATTGAATATATTTTAGTTATTATTATATTAAATTAAACTTTAGTAATATATATATAGCACTATTATTCTACTATACTTTCACATTCATGGCATAAATGTTTTTTCATTAAAATAATATTTCTGAATTGCATTCACCATTTAGAAATTTAAAATTTAAAATTCCATGTTTGTATTACAATAACGATATTAAAATTTAAACAAAGCAAATATTACATTTAATTGAATATGTTTCCATTGAAACATATTGTCAATTAAAAAACATTTATCCACAACACAGAATTATAAAGATTTTCTTACTAATTTTCATAAAATAATTCTGTTTAAAGAAGAAAAATGACATTTTAAGTCATTTTTTTTAAATCAATCCTCTTTCTCGGAGAAATCAGAGAAAGAAAGATAAAAAATAGATCATAATCAATATTTTGTTTTATTATTTTCATATTAATGCAGTAATTTAGTAAATAATTTATGATTATGCCAAAAAAGTATAATATTTAGGAAAAATAAATATAAATCTTGAATGTTTTTAAATATTGATAATATAAGAAAGGTATTATTAAGACGAATATATAAAACTGCTTTTATTGCTATAATATTTCTTCTTCAAAACATATCCGCTTCTCTCAATAATCTGTATTTACTTGAAGTTTTCTAAATATATCATTTTACTTGCAGAAGATTTTAAAATATTTCAACTAATTGTCTAAGATTATTTATATGTATTTAAATTACAATTTCAATAATAATTTTACACATTTTTCATTTAAGAAACTTAACTGCATGAAAAATATTATAGTTGCCTAAATAGATTCACACACATACACAATGTGGATTGCATTACTCAAACACTTATTTCCAAACAAAATCGAATTCTTTGAATCTTTGACACTTCTTAATCGTTAAAGCAACCTCAAACTGATAGTCATACACGAAATAAAATTTCCTCTCTTGCCGGTTTACAATTCATATCTGAAAAGCATTTATGCTTCGTGGCGCCATTTATATGCATGGGGTTACACTATCCATTACGAAATACTGAGTTTATAATTTTCAGCGATTTAAAACTAACTGACAAAATAAGTATATTGCAACATTTGTTTTAAAATTAGACATAATTTCATGAACGAAGTTTCTTTAATTTGTTATTTGCATAATATTTTCATTAATTAAAAGCATTAAAAATTTTCGGAATAGTTAAAGTGAAAAAATTTGTAAAACGGCTGATTAGATCAGACAATTTTTTTTTTTTTTAAACTGGAAAATCTACTTTTCTTAATCTACTATTTCTTCTTTCTTTTTTTTTTTCAGAATACTTGATTTCTTGGTCAAATAACAAAATAGGAGCCTTTAGGATTTGGTGATATTTTTTTGTCGCTAAGTGGGCGAAAAGCTTCAAATGTAGTAACCAAAGTATCTCCTAATGCCTGATTGGCCAATATTAATTGCGGGCTTTTAATTGGCCAAGACTAATTACGCGGTTTAAAACAAATCCTGAATTTTCTGGACGAATTAGAAACCGTTAATTTTAATAACGATTCATTTCACTCGGTACCAATTCATGCGGCTACGGTTGTTTCATTTCCTTGTGTGCTGACAAAGTCTTCCGATTAGCGAAATCTGTTATTGAATAATTTTATGTCTGGACAAAGCTTTCAGGCATGCCTTAAAATTGAACGAAGATTACGGCAACAAGGATTTGGAATGTAAAGGTAAGCTAAAAATTGTTGAATGGTGTGTGCTTGAATATTTTATTGCTAAGAATGCCGTCGCAAAATCGAGATATCCTGGTAGGGTTGCGATTCTCTTCGCTTAGGATCGCATCCTTTCCAAGATTCTTTTTGACGCTAAATCCCAACAACCCCTAATCTGCGATTTCACCAATTTCTTTTCAAGGATATGTAATTTACTGTATTCAAAATACGCAAAAAATAAATGTACAAAATAAATAATAAGCATAAATGTAAATTAGCAAAAACTCTAGATTACAAAAATCGTTATGCAAATAAGAAATATCTTATGTAGCAATTTTTTTTAAAAAAAAATTACAATAATTTAAACTTATTTTCGAAAGCAAATTCATCTGAGTCACAAATCGTCACATCAATCACTGAAATTTAGTTCCCCTTCAATCATCTACTATAAATAAAATAAAATAAATTTTTTATAGTCACTTGATTGAATTATATTTATATTCAATAAAAATAACTCATCTGAGCAATTTTTAAATGTTGTCTTAACATAAATTGAAAGGTGTCCAATTAAAGGAATAACAACTACAGCAATATATCAGAAACGTAATTGCTAAACACTTGAAAACAATGCCTAATTTTACTATCGTGATATTAAAGTCTGATTTCATCCGATTTAAGTTTGTAATATTAAACATTAATTGTAATTTAGGAGAAACAATTATAAATTTAGTTTTTTAGCGCAAAAAAAAAATTACAAGTTTCGAATTTTTTTTTTTTTTAATTTTAGATTATTTAATATCTTTTCAAAATATTTTTAATTGTCTTTTGTAAAAGAATGATTTCTAAAACGAAATATAGCAATGAAATTTTAAGGTTATAATCATATTATTTTTGTGCTATAAATCCAGCTTCAATTACTAGATATGTTTTTAGCCTTATGTAATTTTTAATGAGTACTTTCTTGAAATAGGGATATATTTTGCTGCTAATTTTTGTGTCTAGACGTATAATAATTAGCAGATCGATAAAAGTTAAGGAAGTTGTTTGTTTATTAAATTTAAGTCAATTTGCTTATCATAAAATATATCAAAAAAGTTTCAAGAATTCACGTCAAGGACAATTAAGGTTTATTGAATAAATGTTCAGATATACGCTTCAGATAGCCGTACAATGATTAGCTATTTGATAAAAGTAATAAAAGTTATTTGCTAATGAAATTTGAGTCAGTTTGCTTATCATAAAATATATAAAAAACGTTTTAGGAATTAAGTTTAATTCATGTCAAGGACAATTAAGGTTTATTGAATAAATGTTCAGATATACGATACGGTTTTTATCATAACTATTGCAAATATACAAAATGTAATATTTTTTTATTTAGCCAAGTTTAAATACTTTCATAAAAGATTAAATTTTTGAAATATTTTGGAAACTTAATGACAACGGCTTATACTTTTTTACTTGTAGTGTTAGATTTCATTAATTAGGCTCCCAACGCTTTTATTATAATGGCTTATGCTTTTTACAAATAAATTCTACTGTTAGATTTCATTATTTAGGTGTCCAATGCTTTTATTACTTGTGTCATAATAAGTAATGTAAATAAATTTTGTATGGATAATTATCTTTCGTTTAAATTAAACTACATAATAAATTACTTTTGATATTTATCTCTTTTTTTTTAATTAACTATTTCATACATTAAAAATAAAAGCTTATTTTATCAAAAACAATTTTTTATGACAGTCTAAATTCTACTTTATTTTAATTTAAATAAAAAGATTTTAAAATACATTGCGTTCTTCCTAAAAAAAAAAATATTGCTTTCCTAAAAACCCAAGGAACTAAACTTTTTTTAACATGTAATTCTTGATAAGATTTTCTTGTCATATATTTCATGACATTTTGTGTTTTCCAAATGCATAAATATCTAGTTATTTTTATCTTATTATTTTGAAAACTTTTAGTTTAAAATTTAATATCTCATTATAAATTAACAAGGAATTAAAAAAATTCAAATTATCTATATACATGCCGTTTATTTTTAATTGTTAACTGCATATATTTAAATTCTAGAGATTTTTAATTCAAATATAATAATTAATACTTGATATATGAAATTTCAAATAGTTTCTGAATATCTGAATTTATGTCATGAAGAAAATGCCTTTTTGAAATATTTAAATCGCAAATAGAATTATCATCAATTTGAAAAAAAAAAAATGAATATTGAAAGTTAATGTTTAAAAATGAACAATAAAAAATAACGTTTCAAAATGAATAATTTTCTCATCTAAAAAACTGATTTCAGAAAAGATTCAAAAACTATTACTTGTAGAGGCTCATTTTAGTAAAATAAATCCTTTAATAATCCCTTAATGGACTTCGACAGAAATAAAGTTTTTCAAAATCATTTCTGATTTCAATGTTTTTCTATTTCAACTGTTCTTAGGCTAATCATTTTGATGTTTAAATGATTGCTCTCATATATTCGTTCGAATTCGATAAATGCTAGGATATTAATAGTTTTTCTTTTATGGCCATTTTTTTCCATCAAACTAAAAGAGAAAATCCCTGTACTTAAAGTATCATTGGTGCTCCAATGTAATATAGACAGTCGGTCGGAAATTACGGATAGTAAAGCAACCCTATATCATTAAATTACAGTTCTTTAAATTCTTTTCTCCTTTGAGTTACAGTAACATACGTCGTTTTCTTCTCTGCCGATTAAAATTTCGACAGCATATTATTAACAAAAATACTTTACCAGATAATGATTTATTATAAAATAGATTCAACACAATTTTTTTCATAGAATATAAAATTCAATAATGGATCCTGTTTTCCAAGAAATATATGCAATGACCTTTTAAAGCAGAAAAAAGGAAATGACAGAAATAGCAAGAAAAATGGTTTGAGACTGATACCAATTCGTATTGCACTATGTGGTGACAGCGATTGGACTGAAGATGTGGAGTAATGTTTGGATACAAGTAAGGATTCCACTTCCACTTAAGTTGTAAATTTTCGTTTTGCTAGAGGGCCAATAGCGAAGATTGACTTCAAGTATCGACACATCAGGCAAAATGAAAGACCCTTAATTTTGCGGAATTCAAGAATACGGAGTATGACTATTCGAAAAAGAGACTGTCATTCACTGATATACAATATATTTTGTGTAGAAATTAATTTTTCACACGCAGCAACTACTTTCTAAAAAATCTCTACATCTCTTGTAATGACATCGAACATTCAATTCCGCGTATCACTTCTCTCCCCCATCCCACATACAGATGTCATTGCACTCTTTGGGTGGCCACTGTTTCAACCATTATTTGAAATTTTACTATAAACAAGTAATATAAAAAAAAAAAAATTTTAAAGTCAATTCCTACTTTTTTTTTTTTTCATTATATTGCTGAAAGTCCTTTATAAACTTTTAAAAATGAATGAAAATTCTTTATCTGGCGCCATCTGTTGGTAGATATATGCAACTTAAATCTAAAAAAAACTAAAATTAATTAATTAAATTTAATTACTGAATTAATATTTGAAAAAACTGTATTAACATCAAGTGTCATCCACTCAAGTTTAAAAAAAATGTACTTGAACTTGAGTGGATGAATAAAAAGTATTTATCAACGATTGGAAATTTGAACAAAATATATATAGGGAGAGTGTGAGGTAATAGAAGTAATGGAATAAAAGTTATTTTAGTCTCAATTTTAAAAAAAAAATGAATTTATTTTCAGTCCTATACTACCTGTATATTTTACTCATTCAATAAATATTTTCACCATTCATCAAAATATTTAGTCTGAATACAGAATACCACCACGATAGAATTTCTGGGCCATTTTAGATTAGAAAATTGGGTTACTCAATCGAAAGTCTAAAATACCGTTGCTAAATTTAGATATGGATTAAAGTAATTTTTATATTAACGTTATGGTGTACTAAAAATAAGCAGTAATTCAAAATGGTTGTTCATTAATCTAGATTGTTTGAAAAACTATATTTACTTTAATATTACTTAATTAAGTAAAATTTGGATTGAAAATTATTCTTAATAATTTACATAATTCAAAATTTAAACTAAAAAGATAAATATGTTTATAAACACTGAATAATACAATTACAATTATTAACTTTGGAGCTGAAAATCCATTATATATAATTATCAACAAATAGCCTGTTGTTTCTTTTCAACTACATCATCGAAGCAAGTGTAATTTCTTGTGTAACACTGAGCAAAATGTTTTTTTATATTACATATATTCTCGTATAATATAATTTTTCTATCAATAATTGGAATACTCTGAGAATATTTGGAATAAACACGATAATGATCTCACTAATTTATACTTATAGATTTTTTTATCCTTTTGTAAACAAATTATGTAATTCACTTCAGATGATTATTCTAAATGTTTTCCTATTAATGTGAAATTAATGTAATTATTGCTGTCAAACATTGCTCATATTTGAGAAATGATTTAATGCAGAATGTTAAAAGTTACAAAAACAATTTTTACACTATTGTTAAAAAATATATTGTCGAAGAAAGAAAACAATCATCAAACCTGAGAAACCATTAAATTATTAAAAACCATCTACTTAAAAGATTATGAGTCGACGTTACATAGACACAACTCATCTTTAGAACAATAAAAACTTTGAATTCTTTTTTTTAAATTGGCATTTCTTTTTTTTATATCCAAACTTGTTAATTGTAGTTTATCAGAAATAAAGAAGTCTCTAGTCTTAATCTGTTTGTACATGAAACACACATATAAAAACACATGATTATATTAGTCGTCAGGTTAACTATAAATGCTAGGTTTAACACTTTCCGTGGACTTCATTTCTGGGCAGTTCTTCACATGAATACTTTGTCGATAAAATAACCTGAAGATATATTATATAATAAAAAGTACTGAGTATCTTCATAACTTCAACGAATCGCCTCAATTTCATCTGAAGCCAAAGTATGTTGGTTTTTTTAATGCCTCAGTTGCGAAAATAATTTTTTTCCTCCCATATGCAACAGCTTACATAGTTGTTTTTACTGTAATGAAATATAGATATTAAAATATACAAAAGATAAAAAATAATAACAGCAACCTTTAGATTAATATAATTATTGCAAAAAATACAACAATGTGTAATATGAAATTTATGAGCATAGCTATCCATCTATTTACATCATGCGAACGCTACAATGGATCTACAACAGTGTTGCCACAGACATGGTTTATGCGCTAGTCATATCTGATAACGAAAGAGAGACAGAGACCATTTCTGTAATCGAGCATTGTTGGGTACTCCTTCCGCTAAGTACTTGAGAGGATTATGGTCAGTGTGTAGGAAGATTCGGTTTCCGTGAGTCCATATCTCAATTTTCCCCAATTCCCAGGTCCCCACATATGCTTCACTCTCCATTAGGGCTGAGTGACTGGAAGTTTCTAACTTGCAAATGTAATAGGCTTTAGTTTATCTTTGTGATTATTTACATTAAAAACATACATTTCAGTCAATGAATCTTAATCTTAATGATGATAACCTAATGATAATCTTATGAATCTTAAATGATTTTTGACAAATTTAGTGTCACATAGCTTATTTGTTACCAAATTGAAAGCTTTTTCTGGCATTATTGACCATGATATATCATTTGGTAACAGTTTCATGTTCAAATCTATTCAAATGTTGTTTTATCTCGCCATACTTTTTGAACATAATAATTTGAAAAACCTAACAATGATCACAAAGATGTCTTCGTCTGTGGCAAGTACAAATTCTTAATAATTTGAATTTTTCAAATCGGAATTTTTCAAAATTGGAATTTGTTCTCTAGAACTTACCATAATATGTCTGGCAAAGAACATTTTTGCCAAATTGGCCGAAATATTTTATTCCACCAAAATTTCCGAGATCGCTCTAACATGCTATAGATGTTTATTCCATTTATCTTAAAAATGTCATCTAAAAACTTTCCATAAAATCGTTATGGGATCTAAATGCTTGATTCATCATTCTTTGAAAAGTAGCATTTGCCTCCACAAAGCAATGTATAAATCAAACAGACATTTACATTAATCAGATCTGATTGTGCTGGTTTAAAAAGCAGGCACTTCAACCTAAGTCTACTTAACATATTGTTAAATTTATTTTTTTATATTTTCTTTTCTGATCCTCTATTTCACTTATTTTTCAGAGGACATTGATCTTGACGAAATAAATCACCCATACCTTTTATTTGCGATTTCGCCGTTTTTCGTCGTCCTGTTCAAGTTACATTTGTTCAGTTATTATTAAAAAATATTTCTCATATAACAAAAGTACTGAGTATCTTCATAACTTCGACGAATCTCTTAACCTGGAGCCAAAGTGTGTGGGGTTTTTTAATGTCCCAGTTACTAAAATTTTTTTTTTTTTTTTGCCCATATGCTACAGCTTACACACATAGTTTCTTTACTCTAATCAAATATAGATATCAAGATACACAAAAGATAAAAATAAAAACAGCATTTAGATTAATATAATTATTACAAAAAATACACGATTGTATAATATGAAATTTATCAGTATACCTATGCATCTCTTTTCTTTATGCGAACGTTACAATGCATGCAGCGTTACTACACGCCTGGTTTATGCGGTATTTGATATCTGATAACGAAAGAGAGACAGGGACCATTTCTGTAATCGAGCATTGTTAAGTACGCTAAGTACTTAAGAGGATTAGGGTCAGTGTGTAAGAAGATTCGGTTTCCGTGAGTCCATATCTCAATTTTCCCCAATTCCCAGGTCCCCGCATGTGCTTCACTCTCGATAGAACTCCATTTGGGCTGAATGATTGCAGTTTATAACTTGCAAGTTTATAATTTATAACTTGCAAATGTAATAGGCTTTAGTTTACTTTATGATTATTTGCATAAAAACACATATTTCAGTCAATGAGCCATCTATATGAATCTTAAATGATTTTAACAAATTTAGAGTCACATAAATCACTGTGCAAAGCTTATTTTTACCAAATTGAAAGCCTTTTCATGCTCTTTTTTTGTCCATGGTATATCATTAAGTAACAATTTCCTATCAAATCTATTCAAATATTATTTTTATCTCGGTACACTTTTGAACATAATAATTAAAAACCGCTAACAATGATCTCAAAGATGTCTCCGTCTGGGGCACATGTACAAATTCTTCATAATTTGAATTTTTTCAGAATCTGAACATGTGTTTTGGAAGCTATCATAATATTTCACTTTGTGTTTCACAAAAGAGCATTTTCAAATCTGGCCGAAACATTTTATATTTCCAAAATTTCTCTGATCTCTCTGATATGCTACAGATATTTATTCCATTTTGGCAAATAAATGGTAATGTCATCAAAAGAAATCGTAGTTATCTAAAATCGCTACGGGATCTAAATGCTTCATTCATTATTCTTTGAAAAATGACATTCGCATCAAAACAAACCAAATGGCATCAGTAAATACATTTATATTAATTTTATAATAATTATTATACTGAATTTTACATTGGGAAGGTGAGAGCTCGTTGTGAGCTTTTTAATTCTGTATAATCGCAGCATTTGTGAATGGTATCATCTTTATTCGAAACGTATGCCAATGGTACGCTATTTCTGCCCATGACAGTTTAATTAACCCCTTCTCTAGCAATTCTGCTACCGGTTTTTCCATATCATGGTTTAACAATTCTGGTACTGTGTAAAAGCGAGGTTGCCTGATTTCGATGTCTTTCATTCGGTTGACATGAGATCCTGGTGCTGGCATGGATGTTTATTAGTTGTTTGAAACTCCAATTTTAAACTGTAGGTCCATGTCCCTAGTGTGAAAAGAAGGACCATGGAGGAAACACAGGACCCTATGAGTCCCTATGGAAAACATTATTCTCACAAATACTCAAGAATAGCGTTGACACAGCATATTGGTCTTAACTTAAAATCACATAAACTTATGAAAAGGCTTCCTAAGATTCAAATGATTAATCGGGTTTGTAAAACTTGATACAAGAAATTTATTTCGAGAAAATATTTAAAAGACCCTATTAAAAATCTTTATTGGGGTATTATACTATTGATTAAATGAAATTAATAATTATATATATTTTTTTATTTTTAACCCCTCTTCTAAGCCCTTTCTACCTTTATATATTTCCATTAGACTTTCTTTCAGATTAAGCTAATATTTTTAACCTCATTTTTCCATATTATGTCACTTTGCTCTTCTTATTTTCTTGGAAATCATTAGCATCATTAGTTACTTTTCTTTTCTGGTCAGAGCAACCATTTCATTTGTTTTTGTGAGGTCATTGATCTTGAAGAAATAAATCACTGAGATTTCTTATTTGTGATTATTTTGCCTTGTAGGGTGTGTCCTGTTCAAGTTAGATTTGTTTTGTTATTTGTTCAGTTATTAATAAAAATATTCCTCACAAAACACATTATAAATAAATAGATTTTAAAATATTGCAATAAATTTATATTCGTTATTACAAGAACATTTTTTAAGAAATTGTTAATATGTACCAGATTTCGGTCCTTTTGATACATACCTTCTAAGAGCAATTGAGATATAAGTACAGTTGTCTTTGCATACATTTATTATTTTATATTAAACATGATAATTAGGAAAATATTTTTGAATTTTTATTTGAATGCATATTTTAAATAAAAAGAAAAGATAAACTTGTCAAAAACTCATGGCATAAATTTTTCAATCGTAACATGAATAAATTATTTTTAATATGAGTATGAAAATAAGTATTATGAATATTTTAATGAATATTTTAACGAATAACTTAATTTAATAAATAAATATTTACTATGAATTAATAGAATAAGGAATAAATAGGTTTAATAAATTCCTTCGTCGACAAAAAATGGCACCTTGTTATTGAATATCCATTGTTTGGAGATCTTATTCGCATTGAAAATTATTTTTATTATTTCAGCTAAGATGTCAAAGATTTAAATATATATTACTGTACATTAAATATTAAACTAAACTTTATTAAGGAAAAACATCTTAAAAGAAAATTGCTTAACACTAATAATGATACCATTAAAAGATAATTATTTATGTGTATTTTTTAAAGAAATTCAAAAATAAATTAAGAAAATTCCATTACTAAATAAATTTTCTTTGTGCCAAAGAGGTTTTTCTTCTTAAAGTCAAGAATTACAGGGTTTGGAAGAGATTTAAGAGATACCGTAACTCATTTGTATAACTTTAACTGCAACTTTAAATTGCTCTTACTTTATCTATAGAAATGAATCACCTACATGACAGCCCCTAAAACTACCAAATTTGTTTCCCATTAGCTATGTTAATTGGGTTCTCCCCATTTTAATGTTTTTTCTTCTATGTTAATTTTTCCTTGCAATTATATTAATGTAAAATTGTGTAATTTTAACTGTAACTTTTCATTAATAATATCAGATTTATATTTTTGCAGTGTTTCCGCCGTCATTTTTCACACATATTTTACAATACTAGCTTTTTTCATTTAAGATATTACAATTTTTTTAATATACATTTAAGGATTTTTACCAATCTTTAAATATAAAAAATCACATATTAAGTTTCTAATAAATATTCGTACAGCAAAAAAGAAGAAACTGTGTTTAAATATGTTTTTAAACTAAATCAGACTTGTTTATTGTTAGTTGATGCAAAGTATACAGAGTATTTAAAAAACTAATAATAATTTTTGCAAATTTTTATTTCAATTATTTTTTTTTTCGCTACAAACTGAAGTTATTCCTAATACGCTTTTTAGTCTAAATAAAAAAAAAGTTTTTTTTTAAAAGAAAATTTGTTTTGAGGAACACTTTATAAAAAGGTAATTTTAAAGGAGATTATTACATTTGAGAAGTGCTTTTATGATTTTACCTTAAACTATTAATTACCTTAGGTTTATGAAAACATTTTATAAATTCCTTTATTTTCTCCAATAGAAATATATATATATATATATATTTATATATATATATATATATATATATATTTAACATCTCATATTTCATTGAACAAAAATAGTTGAAAAGTGAAAAGAATTAATGCAAATTTATAGTATCATTTACTTTGAGAACGAGTGGGGTTTTTTTTCATTTAAAATTGATTAAAGCCTTCATAATTTTTTCAATTTTTCTGTTAGTTGGTGACTTTTCAATTAAACGTTAAACTATTCATGATAAAAAAAAAATAACGAAATAATCTAATTATTAGTTTTTTAATTGTTCATATTGAATTCTCGAATTTTTCTAATGCTTTGAATAATAATTGTTCTATATAATCACAGATAATGTATTTATAATTCAAAATATATCAAGTTTCAATGAATTAAAAGCACATATTTTTAAACATTAATCATCATCATCATTAATCAGCAACAGCCCCATTGTGGCCAAAGCCGTTTGCCTACTGGTAGATTACGAGAGACAGATGTTTTTTTTTTTACTGAGTAGGACTGTCCGCCCAACGCTCAACAGCCATATTACATCGGTAATTACATACGGGGTACATCGGTACGTATGGTAATTTACATCGGTAATTACATATGGCTGTATTCATATAATTACATAAAAAAGATTCCGAACCACTACAAACATCCATTACACTGCCGGAAACCCGAAACCTGTGGCACCAATCGCCAGAGCACTAGTCACTCGGCCATCAGGTCCCTTAGGTTTTAATCATTAAATTCAATGAATACAATGAATTAAAAAAAGCTTTCTTTTTTTTTTTATTAACATATTTTTTTATGTATTCAGTTATCGATAAAATCATAATAATAATCATTTGCTCACTGAAAATTTTGTCACTAAATAAAGTGGAAAATATCGTTTAGTAATATTTTTACCAAATTTAAGATTTTTAAATATTATTCCTAATTTCTATTTTAATTATTCAAACTGACACAAACCATTTTCATTTTCAACTTTAATTGATTACTCATTATCATCTGATGATATATGTCATACTAAACTTCACTGTTATTTCAATAATAATCTTATTTTCTATTTTTCCAGAAAAAGAGGTTTTCATTAAACGTTGATTTATTTCATATGCTGAGAATGTTCTTGTGTAGTAGATAAAGTGGGTAGAAGTCATAACTGACAAAGAAATCGTATTTCCCATGAGAGCTACGCTGTCTTTTATGTTTTGCAAATTACCCTGTTTCTATCCTTCTCCTTTGTTTATCTCCCTTTTGGGACATGATACACTTAATTTATCTTTCCTTACAGAAGTATGAAATTTAATAGCATAGTCTTAAAAGAAACATATGATGGAATTTCACACATTTGTTACATGATAGAGTAAGTTATCATACGATTATTGTACGATATAGTTAAAAAGATAATTATCTGAATTAAGATACAATTTTTTTAAGAATTTTCTATTCTAAAATTATTTTAAGTGAAATACCATACTCGTGGTATTCCACCCTACTCGTAAATATCCCTATTCGTGGAATACCATACTTTATTGTGGCGTTTCTAACCACATTGACTTTCACGAACTAAAGCATATCAAGCACATCTTATCAGTATACCGCAGCCAACTACATAAATAAAGTAAATAAATAAGGTTATACTTATGTAACGAGGATAATCTAGAGAACGATGGAGTTATCAATCTTTCGTACTTGAGTGAGAATAGGATGTTTGATTTATTGTTTCTTAAAGAATATAAAAAACGAAACTTCATTATGACAATAGGCTTTCTTTTAAATTATTACAAGAAACTTATTACATACATTAACATATAACATACTTATAACATGATACACTTAGTTTCTCTTTCATTACTGAAAGTATAGAGTTTAATATTATAAGCTTAAAAGAAACATATGATAGAATTTTACACATTTGTTACATGATAGAATAAGTTATCATACAATTATTGTAAGATATAGTTAAAAAGCTAATTATTTTAGTTAAAATAAAATTTATTAAGAATTTTCTTATACTAAAATTATTTTAAGTGTTACCCTCTCGAGGAATACCATACACTATTGGTGTGATTCTTGGCCCATGAACCACATTGACTTTCAAAGTAAAGCATATCTTACACTATAGCCAACTACATAAATGAAGTAAATAAATAAGGTTACACTTATGCAATAAAGATAATTTAGAGAACGATAGAGTTATCAATCGTTCGTAATTGAGTGAGAGTATGGTGTCTGATTTATTGTTTTTTAAAGAATAAAAAACGAAACGTCATTATGACAATAGGTTTTCTTTTAAATTATTATAAGAAACATTGTAATCTTGAAAGTGCTGATAAAAATCTCATCAGTTTATTACTTAGAAAGTCAATAGTGAACAAAAAGTAACAACTTGAATTAGTTTTCGTATGGAGTACACAACAATGAAATATGAAAACTATTTACTGATGGAAAATCAATAAAATATTAGATGATTAAATCAGTAGTAAAATTGTACTGATAATTTACTTGAAAATATCAGTTTATCAAAAACTGCTGCTGCTCAAGAATAGAAGATATTGTAAGGAAATACATCATTTGAATTGATTGACAAAAATCAACATGTAGAGTGTTTTTTCATACCTTTTGTATAAGTGTGAAAGATTCATATATGCTACATCTCAATTGTTATTCGAGGAATAGCTAAAAATTATAAAGTTTATGAAACATTTTTTACTTTTTAAGAGGATTTCTCGATTGCATGCAAGAAATTACTTGGAATTAAGATCTATTTAAATATATTGAAATTTCTATTCGAATATTAATCTGCTAGATAAAAATACTTTTAAGATTATCAACACTGGTGGTGCATTGAAAAAAATGAAACGTGATAGTAGTAAAGACCATGGGAAACGATGGTGATTCAAACATAGATAATGGCCAGGTCTTAATATATCAGAATGAATGAAAATAAATGACATGCGTACATTAGGCATAATAGGAAGAAAGATAAGTTAAGATACGTTAATTTTGTCATTGTATACGTCTTTTGAATATGGAAGTAGACAAAGTAGATTATAGGCATTTAATACTTTTTTTTTTTTTTACCGAAAGGCACAAATGAACACAAGATATGTGCTGCTTATGAGAAACGTTCTTTAGCTGAAAGTACTATGCGGAAGTGGTTTAGTAAATTTAAAGCTGGTGATTTCAGCCTTGAAGATGAAGAACGCCCAGGTAAGCACTCCACTACAGATGAAGATATTAAAACAAGGATTAGAAATAATACAACACTGAATACCATGTTGAACACCACGTTATACACACATTATACAACACTGAACACAGGGAATTAGCAGAAATGTTAAAAATATCAAAATCTCCCATACACGAGCCCTTGGTTACATAAACAGTATGATGTATGGCTTCCTCACTATTTTGAAGGAGGAAATTTCACGGAGAACAATTTGATGGATGGCATTTCATTTGCGACTTCACTTTACAAACGCAACGAGGAGTATTATTTTTAAAGCAAGTAATGACGGAATAATGTTAAGTGCAAAATATTTTGGGGAAGCTGAAGACATCTCTATCCATCCCCAAAAGCATGTCTACATCTTATACAGACATTATACAACAGATGGAATAAGAAGGTATTGCTCTGTATCTGATGAGATTGGAAACGAATCCTGCACTATGAGATTTTTACCAAACAACGAGACGATAAATTCAGAAAAATATTACTTCTAATTAGAGGTATTACAGACAGCAGTTGAAAAAAACATCGAGAAATTGCGAATCGGAAGGACATTGCGTTTCATCAGGGCAATGCGCTGCCTCATGACTATTTAAAATCTAGATAAAAAGTTGTAGCTCTGTTGACATCTTCTACCCCATCTCCTATATTCACCAGATCTGACGCCCTCAGATATACACCTATTTAATTCATTGCAAAATTTACTTCATGGGAAAAACTTCAAATTTTTGTCCATGATATTAAATCATATAGAAAAAGTAATCGCAGAAAAACTGGAAAATTCTGGAGATTCTGGAAAAGCAAAATTTTTACGATGGAGAAGGCTTGTGAAACAGAATGACATCTATGTGATTTAATAAGAGTATACCAAAATTTTAATGTGTTGGATTTCAGAGGTTCTTCAAAATCGGCACGAACTTTCTGGACAAAGCAATATTACTGCCTCATATATGCTATGAGACATAAATTGCTACTAATTGTAAAGGTATCAAATATTAAAACAGAAATATCTAATCTTATATCAGAAATGACTGTTTATGTTAACTGTTGTAAATTGCCTTGCCTTAAAAAAATTGTTGATTGAATGTGTAGATATTCATTTTGCTATTTTTCTAATGATTGACTATATGTGATTCTAGTAAAGATTATTTAGCATTTTACTCATTAGACTGCTTGTGGTTATTTGACTACGTAATAAAATAATAATAAAAATTGGTTTTTAAAAAATCTCTTCAAAATTTTAAAGCTTCAAGAAAAAAATAATAAATTAATTTATTATTTTTCCTCAATTCATGAACATTGCGAAAGCAGCTAGAAAACAAATTCTGCAAAGAATTTACTGTGCCATGGTATTTTATGTATAGTAATTTTGTATATTTGAAACAAATAAAAGAAATAATTGTAAGACAGTAGTATCATTAATCTATGCATTATATATATTTAGAATAACAGATATTCTTTTATATTTTTTCAATGTAACTACACTTTTGTATGAAATTTGTACGTATGAAACAAAAATTGTTCTGTAACATAAATATGAAATAAAATTTAATGTCAAACTATACAAATAATCTCGTAATCGTCAATATATTTTTAATAGTTTAGTTAATAGTTTAACTTAAATACTTTAAGTTCGAAAAATTATTTCTTCAAACTATTAAAAATATTATTGAACTTTTAATTTTACAATTTCTATAAAACGCTATATTCTGAAAGAATAACAATTGGGATTTTAAATTAATATTTTTAAGATTAAAAACGATATGAAATATTGCAATAGCATGGAAAATAAACTAATTTCCTTTCTGATAATAAAAATATATATGACTTTGAATAATATATTTATTTTTAATATAAATTTTCAAATAGAAAAGAAAATTTCTAGTATAAAATATTCTAATAATCTTTCAAATAGAAAAGAAAAATTTTCATTATTATCAAAACAGGATTATTAGGTTACATTAAAGATAATATAGACAGTTCATATTTCTGGTTTGAAATATATTTAAATAAATGAAAAATGTATGTGGTAAGCATTATTATTCACTTTTTGGCATTGTCTGTAATTTTTTCATGAATAATTCAAAAGATTACAAAACTTGACTTATATAGTTTACTTTTTTTTATATAATAAAGAATATTTGCTTTGTTCTTTTAAAATAATTGTTTCACAAAATACGTTTATTTTTAATGGCTACAACGGAAACTAGTTCATAATAATTAACTCGATTTTTAATTTAAGATCAGAAAAAAATGTGTGTAAATAAATTTTTAAAACTTTAATGACTGGATAAAAAAAAAAAATTTAATCTTTGAAAGGCATACGTTATAAGTATTTAGTTTCATTTTTAACTATTTGGCATTGTGAGAAATTGTTTCAAAAGATCACAAAGCTTGACCTATGAAGTTTATTTTATATTATAATGGAGAATACGTGTTTCGTGCCATACTAATGACTGTTTAAAAAAATACATGTTAGCTTTAATGGTTTTAATGGTTATAGTGGAAAAATATTCTTAATTTTGATAATAAATGACAGGAAAACATACTGTGGCATAAACAATATCATTTATTTTGTGTTACTATCGGCAAATAGCATGGTCCAATTAAGCATGTCTACGTAAATAAGTTTATAAATTTGTTATCCTAGGAATATTTAGAAATTTAAAATCGTTTCTGGACCAAAATGCAATCCAATTAAGTCTGATTAATATGATTGCATTTAATTTTAACACAAAGATCCCTTTATTAGTAATGACAAACATGAAAATTCATTCTTTAAAAGCTTATATTCCACAAAGTAATTAATACTGACTGATATTTATGTATTATACCTGTTAATAAATATTGATTGAGTAAAATGTTTTTTCATATATTTTAATTATTTTAAGGGAACAATGATTTAATTTCCTTTTATTTTCAATTTTTTGATGTTATAATAAATTCTATTTTTTATTGCAGATAAGAAATCAGTAATATTATGAACTGTTTAGATAAAATGAAGCAATAATAGTTAATAGTATTTAGCAATCGCAACTTTTAGTTTCTGTTGCCCTGAGAAAGACACCTGCTATGTTATGTGTGGCTTTTTTTCCTACTTTCAGTCTGATTTTGACCAAATTTTTTTAATATAGATTCGCATTCTTTATCTATTTAAAATGTTTTTGCTACACAGATAATTACATTGTCAGAGACACCTGGATACTCAAATATAAATTATTTGCGTCGGCAAAATTATTATTCATACTGTTAGCTAAAATAGATAACCCGATAATTACGTTAATGTCAGCATGAAAATCTCTTCAATATTCAATTACAACAAAGCAGTAAAAAGGACTTTTACAAAGGCCTGAAAAATACTATATAGCTATCACTTTTTATCTCTTCAACAGAACAGTTACTCGCAGTTTTCAATAATAGCTACACTTTTGAAGAAACTGGCTACACCACACGCATTGAATAAGTTGCAAACCATATAATTAAAAAAGGAGAACTAGAAAGAAGTCCTGTATATTTTCCATTCAAACAGAAAACAATACCCTTGGCATACAATGACCTCAAATTTGTCTCTTGGATTCCCAAAGATAAGTGAAATAAGCATCATACTTTCAATGAATTTTTCACTTCTAGTAATAGATAAATAACTAAATGACATCTCGATTGGATCACAAACACCCAATATTTTATAGAACGTATAAAAATACAAAGCAATTTTTCAATAATACATTTATAATCTCAAAAATTTAATGATGATGCTGCTAGTTGTTCAAAAATTATATTCAAAACAAAGCAGATACAGCATTTTCAGGGTGCACCAAGGGAAACCCTATTAAAGTGCAACCCCACTGTGTTACTACAATTTTGAATACTCTCCCGAGAGAGTGGGCATAAGGAATCTTGCACCTTCTTTGCTTCCCACTTGAGACTACAAAAAGAAAATTCCGTTTTACAAATTTAACCAACCTGCGGCTTCTTGATACAGATACATAATGTTTTGGTTAGGCATTACTTTTCAAACTTCAAAGCATGCACCTTAGCTCAGAAACACAACGTTTTAAGCCCCGACTTTGAGCTGGCGTATAGAAAAATGAAAATGACAGCAGAAAATCATGGTAATTTATTATTATAGCACATCAAATTATAAACTACTAATGCAGTAAATTATTAATATTATTAAGTTCAAGAAAATATCTCGAATAGCAACAGTATTATAAAACAATTCCCGCAAAAATTATAGTACAAAACATGCAATATGTAACAGAACTGAATAATTTTTAGGGTGACATCATTCTAGCGCTACTAACTTTCAAAAATCCATATGATTTTTAGTTAGCCCTAACCTTCAAAAGACACGTGTATAAATTTGAAAAAAAAAAAATTTAAATTAAATTAATATGAGTTATAAATTTAGTCAAAAGTTACAGCATTTTTAGTGTTCATCACGTGCCATTTATTTTTGGACTTTCATGTGAAATGATGGAACCTTGTCTCCTCCATTGTCACAAATAAACGCAAAAACTTTGGGTTTATTCGATTAACAGCTCCAAACACTGTTTCAATGAATCAAAATATCGTTTATGTTTTGGGTCGATTGTGAACATCGCGCGGCACCCACTTTGAACAGAACTTTCGCATATCCAAATATTCCTTCACAATATGTCTTTTCATTTCTCCTTTGACATCCTTGGTCTGCAGCTATCTCAATCAACTTCACTTTACGGTTATCTTTAGAAATTATTTTGGTGACTTTTTAATGTTTTCGTCGGTAACAGCCTTTTTTGGAAATGTCATGTGCGTGCATCGTCCTCGGTGCTCATTTCGCTACGTTTAAATTTAGCAAACCACTTCTCTACGGTTGATTTTCCTGGTGAAAAGTCCGAATAATGTTTATCAAGCCAGCCTTGGCTTCAATAGTATTTTTCCGCCAAAAAGCAATGGTTTATTTAACACAGGAAATTCCTTTTTATCCATTTTTCAAACTAACAAAATTGCTTCACTTAAAATGCTATAACTCACATACTAAAAATGTTTACAACAGCTATCAAAAAAATACACGTGTCTTTTGAAGGTTAGGGCTAACTAAAAATTCTGGATTTAACCTTTAGCGCCATTTATGTGTCAGCCTACGAAAATGTCAAAACTTTTATGCATGAATAAATTTTTTAAAAAATCATTAGAAATTAAAAGTGTAAGAGGAAGAAAACTGGCATGAAAAACCCTTTGAGCAAAAAAAATTAAATTAAAATAAAATAAATTTTTTAAATAAATAAAAAAGTGTTAAAAGAAAAAAAAAATATTACAGAAAAAAATCATATTAATTTAATTTGGGCTTTCATGTTATTCTATATGATAAATTAATTAAATTCTATCATAAATAAATGTCAAAACTTTAAAAAAGATATACCAAAAAATATTCAATAAATAATAAAAAATGTTTCAATGGAAAAAAATACATATGTATTATGTCTACTTCAGTTAACATAATTCCGAACTTAAAAAAAAATTACACCGTATGCCGTTATAATTTTTTATGTGATATTTTGTCTTTCATTCTTCATTAGCGATACTTGGTCTGCGATGTTTTACGTCTATAAAATTCCTTATCTATGATACTATAAAAAATGTTGAAAATAAAAAAAAAAAAAAAAAAAAAGTAGGTAGACTTATAAAGTGTCTTCATTCTCCATTGAAGATTTTACTTACGAAATTTTAGACCTTGAAGATACCTATGATTTATCTATTTGCAAAAGTCTTCAAAAACAAATTCTGTTTAATCTGTGCTAGTATTAATGCTAAAAATTGATGCTGTTTTAATATGCTGTACTTTGTCTGAACACTTTATAAAAATTGGAAAAATATATTTAAAAATTTAACTGCTTGAGGTTGACGGAGAACCTTTTTTAAAAATAATATGCTTTTTAAAATGTATAAAAGAATATAAATTGATTTACAACAAAAAAAAAGTAATATAAAAATTTTAATTTATTAAAATTTTAACACCAATTTATAGTGATTTTTTTTTAACCTTATTTAATTAATTTATGAATAATAAAAAATTTTTATTCATTTTTTTATAAGGTAATAAAATATAGATAAGACGACCGGGAACGATGGCGAGTGACTAACGCTTGTGCCACGGGTCCGGTTCGAGCAACAACAGTGCCACGGGAAGGAGGATTTCGTGGTTCATGAATAATATTCAAACAGTAGATCCCGGTCTTTTATGACTACTACCTAAAACTACTACTACTACTACATCACATTGCATCATGTGCCTAAAGCTGAGTTACCTGTATGCAGTTTGGGAATGAATGTGGGGATTAGATGACTTTTGGGCAATTTTATACAGCCAATATGTTTACCAGACCTACTTGAGCTTTTTTAGTACCGGACGTTATTTTTAGTCGAAATGGACAAACATCCATGGCTGCGATACCGTGAGCAGATGATTCGATCCCGAAACATGTGGTGCCAAGCGTCAGAGCGTTAGACACTCGGTCAACAGGCCCCATCTAATATGATTGTAGAGCCATATGGCTGACGACAGTACCTGAAAAAACCTTATTAAACTGCAGTAGGTAAATCCTTTGGCCTCATTTCATTTTCCATAAAGTGTGAACTCCTCTTTTGTATAATTTTTTCAAAATATTTCCTTGGATAATAAATGTTATTATTATCGTACTTCTACATTAGTTTTTATAAATATTTTACCTTCAAATATCACATTTCCTGGTCATTTTCGAATTTAGATTTCCTTTACTATTCCCATAATTACCAATTAAGCTCAATTTTGAATACCATTCTTATAAAATTTTATTCAAAATGTTACTATATTTTGCTCAGTTTTCCATTTCATATTGAAAAAAAATAATGAAACTTATCATATCATCTGCAATCAATGAATTAAATTCACCTATTTTGAAAGATTTATAATTCAAAAGTCATTTGTAGATTATAAAACAATATTTGGAGTTTTTCAACCAATCGTGGTATAAGCATCTGAAACGAACAGGCATTTTTATTTGATTTTAAAATTGGAACCGTTTTTATTTAAGCTTGTTAGTATTTTTGCGATTTTTAAAATGTGGCCAATGTGATGTTCAGTGACGAATTTCGCTTAAGTCTGAACACTGATTCGCATCGGATAACGATATAGAGAGAACGTGGAACTCATTTTTGTAAAGAAAGACATCATTTTCAGTCAAATGGAGTCATCATGTGAGCAGAGGGCTGGAAGAGCCCACAGACTTCCATATCTATAAGAGAGGATCTGTGACTCTTAAAGGATGCAGAGACTAAGTAGACTGCCCACCAGAGATGAACACATCTTATTAAACTGCAGCACCTCCTTTTTGTTTCATTTTTTTCTTCATAAAAATGTAAACTCCTCTCTTATGTACAATTCTTTTTCAAATTGTTTCCATGATAATAAATGTTATTATTACCTTTTTTTTTTTGCATTAAGTTTTAAAATATTTTACCTTCAAATATCACATTTCCCCGACATTTTCGAACTTAGATTTCCTTTACTATTCACATAATTACCAATTAAGCTCAATTTTTGAATACCATTGTGAATGCAATTATAAAATTTTATTCAAATGTTACTATATTTTGCTACACATACATTTTTTTCCATTTCATATTGAAAAATAATGAAACTTATCATATCATCTTCAATCAATGAATTAAATTCACCCTCTTTTGTAACATTTATAATTCAAAAGCCATTTGTAGACTATAAAACAATATTTGGGTTTTTTTCAATTAAAATCCAATTGTGGTATAAGTTATCTGAAACGAACAGTGATTTTTTATTTGATTTTTAAAATTGGAAGTTTTTTAGCAATTATAAAACAGGTTGTTAATATTTTTGCGATTTTTAATCATTAAAATTTTTGTATATCCATATTATTTTTGTTAATATTTTTTACTTTTTATAATTAAATTATTTATTTACAATTTTTTATTAAATAACATATCACGTCCCTCCTTTTTTTTCAGTATATCTACATTCTTCATATAAAATCCCTCGCAGTTTAAAAGCCACCCTGCCAATTTTTTTTTTCTCTTAAGCTATGGATTTGCTTATGATGTGGTAGTATTTTACTATTTTCCGACAAAAAAAGTGGATTGGGAATCTTTTGGTCTAAAGAAAAAATGGCGCTTTTGTTGATTGCAATTATCACTCTTTTATTCTCTTGATAGAGTTCAGGAGCTCAGGATAATCTTGTAAAAGTGATTTTCAATTTGTCACCATTAAAATTACAATGGCCTCATTGCCGAAATAGACAAAAGAATTTTAAAAACTATCACCAAATTTAAAATTTGCAGTAGATATATGAGGAAATCACTAATATTACAAAAAAATTTAGTTTAAAAATCAATATTGGGATATTTTTTCTTCATTGTCGA
>BPLR01006053.1:0-38547 GCA_021605095.1 Caerostris extrusa | reverse complement strand
GGCAAAACAACGTTTACCGGGTCAACTAGTCTAATATATAAAATTCTCGTGTCACAGTGTTTGTTGCCAAACTCTCAAACAGCTTGACCGATTCCTATGAAAATTTTGTGCATATTTGGTAGGTCTGCGAATCGGTCGTAATCTATTTTAAACCCCTAAGTGATAAGGGGGGCCCACCCTAAATATTTTTTTAAAATTTCTTTTTTGGCAAACCAATGTAGTTGCAACAATGTATTGTTAATGTTTAGTTAAGCAAAATTGGCATTTTATTATTGTTCTAAGAAAAATAAAGATGGCTCCCGTGTCACGATGTTTGTTCATGATGAACTCAGAAACTAACCATCCGATTTTAATTTTTTTTTTTTTAAATGTGTGTTTTTGTTCCAACTTGGGAATAGGATAGTTTTATTTAGATTTTCGTATTTAATTGCAAAATCGATTAAAATCTACCATTGAGGCGCCAATCTCGCAACCCTGAATTTTTCGCCAATTTCTTTAGGGTTGCAATACTGCAGATAGAGGAATTCGTAGCTTCATTTTCGAACAATAGAATGACTATTTTATTGCTATTTCGATAATTAATTGCAGAATTCTTATTTGCACTAATTTCATCGTTGGAGTAAAAAGTTTGTTTCCACCACAGACGAAAGATATACCACAATAAAAAGGATGGCGCGTCTCGATGCCTGTACTACATAACCGTAAAATTCTCATGTTCTGAATATTATTGTTTTATGTACTACTTTAAATTTTGTGAAAATATATTGTATGAAATTTATATTATTTCTATGAGAAATAAATCAAATGTATGTAAGTATTACCTGATTTGATTATCAATATTTTTTTTATTTTCTAAGTTTGAATTTGAATTGGAATAAAATATATTGGGGCCTGAATGGCCAGTGACTAGCGCTCTGGCGCTCGGTACCACAGAGGTTTCGGGTTCGAGTTCCGGCGGTGCCATGGATGTTTGTAGTGGCTCGGAATCCACTTTAAACCGTAGGTCCCGGTCTAACAGGATCGTAGAGCGTTGTGGAGAGTGACATTAAAAATAGGAAAAACTACTGTTCATATATATTGTGATTAAGGATTATAGTCTTTGTTGCTTCACATTCCCATATACCACTTCATTCATCATCATCATAAAATATATTGAATGAAAAGCTGCGAATCAAAACATTGAACTTTTCTATGCTTAAAGTTTGTCAACATGTGTTGTATTTGATTAAGAATTCTAAAATGAAATGTGCTCTAACAAGATAATATAATATAGACTATATAATTTTGAAGAAAGATGATGAATTTTCAAGGATTTTTTAAAAGTGTGAAAATGAAGTAAACTCTGCAATTATTTGATATAATGATAACATTAAAATTTTATAAAAGGTATTATAATAGTTGCAAGTTGAAAATCATGGACATTTTATTTTAAAACTTTTGTTATTTGAAAAAGAAAAGAATTTGAGTTATAAATTTGAGTGATTTGAATATTGTCGAAGAAAAATCGATAAATGGTACTTTTAAGTTGGAAGTTATTTAAAGAAAACAAAACAAATAAATAAGTGTTTTTATTAATAAAGGAGAATTTAAAGCTCAATAACATTTTTATGTATGTACATTTGTTTTTATTTATATTTAAAAGTTGGTTTTAATTATTTCTTATTTGAATTTTTATACATTTTGTATTCATTCAAAACATCACAATAAAAATATTTCTGTTCTAAATACTTTGAAACTTCATGTAAAAGTTTTCTTTAAATGTATGAAAGGAATAGAACATCGAAATTAACCTAAATTCATAAATTATTTTTATTTTAGTTTTTAAACTAAGAATTTTTGTAAATTTGTAAAAAAAGTTTGTGTCGACAAACTTTAAGCATACAAAATGTATAAATAATTGAGATATAAATTTGAAAACAGTATATTACCTAAAGGATATTCCTAGCATAAAAATACTTGCAAAGGAAAAAACTATTCATGTTTTATTTATTTTTGAATTATAAAATTTTGCAACAATATCACATTTTTGCAATGTTTATCCATATTTTAAAGAATAAATTGTATAAAGAATAGTTAAAGTTGATATTTTATGTGAAATTCATAGGTTTTGAATATATTTAATCAAAACACTTCCAAAAGGCTAAATATTTTAAATTCAGGTCATTTCATATTAAAAACCTTTGCAAATAGCAGGAAGTTGTAAAAAAAAAAAGTTTGTCGAGCAAATTTTAACTTTTTCAAAACAAAGCTCAGAAAATATTTACAGCTTTAAGGAAAATCAAAACTATATTTTTAATAAATAAGACTATGAACTTGATAATTCAATAGAATTATAATATATTTACAACATTTTTAAAAGTAATATATCTAATTAAAAGTTGTTTTTGCTTTTTCTCAGAATGAATTTTTTTATGCTTTTTGTTTTCATGTGAAACACCATAACACAAGTAATTTTGATCCAAATGCTACAAAACTTTGTATTTATGTTTTTCATAAATATTTACAGGGAATAGACCTCTGAAATGATTATAGCTACATAAATATTTTTATTTCAATTGTTAAACTTGGAATTACATGCAAATTTTGGAAGAATTTTGTGTCGACAGCATTTAAACTAGCACAAAATAATAAAGATATAAATTTACCAGAGGTCTATTCACTGTAAAATGTTAGTACAAACAAATACAAACTTAGAAATTTAAAAAATATTGATTTGATTTCAGGTTTTGTAACAGTATCAATTTTTGGCCATTTTTACCCTTATTTTAGCTTATAAAAATTTTAAAAAAATTATAATGAAATTTTTATGTGAAATCATTAGTTTTTAGATACATTCAATCAAAAAAATGTGTACAAAGATAAAAAATTTCAAAAAAATTCTTTCGAAGGTGTTCGTGTACCTTAAACGATCGTTTGCATTTGTATTTTATTGTGATTTTTTTTTAAAAAGTCTTTTCTTATTATATCCCGATTTAATTTTAATTGTATTGTATTTTTTCAATTAACATTTTCAGTAAACGACCACCAAAAAAATCTAACCTCAGAATCCGTGTTTCTCCATGGGCAGCTGTCTGATCAAAGATTACGTGGAATTGTAAGCATCCGCTTAATGGCGGAAACGCCTGAATGGATTACTTATTAGATGTACTAGTCAAATATACATGACTCAAATCTGCTTTTGGAGGAAAAATATGTAATACTTAGTGTGTATTTTTTTTCCTCAAAATATTTTTTTTTTTAATGTAGTGTAATCCAAAATTTTAATTCTTAAAAATTAAAATTCCTTTCATTGCACTAAAAGTTCCTACCAAATGACACTTCCAGTCCTAGGACACCGCTTTTTTAATCCATCCTACTTCACCAATGACAAGTTCATCCGACTTGACCATTAGTCGTATTTTATATTGGTGGGCCTCCGAGTTCAACATGTATATTACACTCATGTCCATAAATTAAGGATAATGAAGTTGGCAAAGAAAGAGACAGAAGCAAAACAAATTTGACTTATTTGTAAAGTCCATTTATTAAACAAAAAGATAATGAGCACAAAATATGCTATATGTTTGACATAATTAATAAAAATTGCGATTTTTACTCCCTGGAGTAAATTTGAAAAAGAACCTATTTACAAAAAACAGTATAACATGGTTTAGTATGATGGTTAATATGGAGTATGTCGCCCGGACGATGCAATACAGGCCTTACAACGCCTAGGCATGCTGAGTATCAAATTATCAATCTGATCTTGGGAATATTACATCACTCATCAAGCAATGCCCTCCGAAGTTCCGGTTGACAGGTGGGAGGGGGGGTTGACGGGCTGCAATTCGTCGGCCAAGCATATCCCACACATGCTCTATTGGATTCGAGTCCGGCGAGTATGCTGGCCAATCCATACGGGTGATATCCTCTAATTGAAGGCATTCGTCTACAATGTTTGCACGGTGAGGACGGGCGATGTCATCCATAAACAGAAATTCAGCACCCATGGCGCCCCGAAATAAACATATATGTTGTTCCAGAATTACATCCCGATAGATGTGGCCTGTCATCGTTACACTCTGAACATGCAGGTCAGTTCTGGAACCAAGAATAATTCCTTCCCAAACGAGCCATCCTGCACCACCGTAACGGTGTCGTTCAATGGTGTTCTCTTGGTGGTAACGGGTACCTGGCGCTCTCCATATGAAAGTCCGGCGAGAATCAGACTGCAAACTAAACCTGGACTCGTCGGAAAACATCACACAAGACCACTGTTGCGGTGTCCACAATGCATGCTCTCTACTCCAGGTTAATCGCAGGCGACAGTAAGTTGCGGTAAGTGGAACACATCTGACAGGCCTACGAGCATATAGACCAATGAGCCCTAAGCGTCTGTACACGGTCTGCCTTGAAACTGTCGTACCCTGTAGCTGAAGAGAGCTGACGTGACAGGTCTGTTGCTGTGCTCCGTCTGTTTCTTTTGGCAGTAACTGCTAAATACCGGTCCTCATTTGGCGTTGTAACTCGGGGGCGACCTGTGCTGTAACATCTACTCACATTACCATCATCTTTGAATCGTTGCCAAAGCCTGGAGAGGACACTCTGGGTGATTCCAAGTTCCTCGGATACTTCCAGCTGGGTACGTCCACATTCCAGTCGTCCGATAATTCTACCACGTAAAAAATCATCCAAATGCTTCTTTTGTGCCATAACTATGCGGTTGTTGCACTGAAAGGCTTTTAAAGCTCTTGTGAACAATTTTACTTCTTTGCCACCATTCCTTATATACCCCTTTCTTACGCTCTCGTCATTGTGACGTACTATCCGCGCCATCTGGTGGTTTCCTGTAGTTTGCATATTCTTCTTCAAGATGTGTGTCATAATTCTACAGGTGAAAATTTTATTTTAGAGTTCAATTTCTGTGTGATTCTGAATTATCCTTAATTTATGGACATGAGTGTATAAACAGTTCACCGACAGTAGTTGAAGGAAAGATATTGTCTTCCAGGAAAACTTTTATAGGTAGTTGCCCGTATTTGTATGTTGTAGGAGAGAAAATCTACAAAATACCATACATGCAAACGGACTGCTAATTACACATGCTTTCATACTTACCACTGAATCGTTTTTTGTTTATAAAAGCAATGATTGGGCCATCACTACCATCTCAGAGAACTTGACCCTTCTTACAATTTTAATTGCATATGTTACCCCTAAACCACAAATCGAACATTTCCTTATGTTGAATAATCTTTGTTGAACCTAGATTGCATCTTTTAGTCTGTATAATTAAACATTACTGAATTCTTTCTGGTTCTTAAATATTTTGAATAGCAATTGATAACTCTAGTATGCACATTAATTTAACTTTACTGAAATTCAACTGAAGTGTAATGAAAATTATCGCGATAGTAAACAATAACATTAGCAGACGATTTCGAAATTTAAGTGCAACCCATTATATTTGTATTGATTATTGAGGGGCAAGTTCTTCCATTTTAATATATTTTTTGTGTGTGTATAAGAGACTTTTCACCACATTATTAAATTTTTGAAATTATTTGTGCTTGTTTCTTAGAGAGCATAAATTTACTATACTATGGTAAGCTTGTATTCATCTTTTGGGTTTTTAAAAACTAAATTACTTATGTTATGGATGTTCATTATTATTATTTTTTAATTTTGTTTAAATCGCATCTTAAACGAGTATTGTTTCATTGTGTGTAGTTAATTATTATAAATTTATAATTTTATTTTTTGGGGTTTTTTTCCTCAATAATTAATTACATTATTTTATACAAACTTTTTCTAGGCTGCTCTTATAAAAGATGTTGAACTTACTGACAAACTACCAACAAAGTTATTTTTGGAAAAGCATTGTGATTATATATCTGCATATGGGAAAAAGAAAGATGATTATGCAAGTATTTTGTTTTTAACATGTAACTAGCTCACTGCATAGTAGATATATTTTGCAGTAGCATATTAATAATCATTTGATTAATTAATCATGTGTATTTTAAATATGTTTTGTTGTTATTTCCTTCTTTAAAAAATACTGTAAATTTATAAGGAACCTAAAATTATTTTTTTCTATTCACTTAATATTTAGTGCTAACTAATTTGTTATGCAAATTATGATATGTTTTTTAAATAAAAAATGGCATAAAGGAAACTTAAAATGGTCATTTTTAAATACTAAATTATTATTTTTTTTTTTAATAGTTACATAAAAAAAATTCTATTAATTTTTAAGGTTAGTATTTTATGTAACAATATAAATTTATTTCCCTTGTTACAAATAAGACTTTAAAACTTTATATATTAAAAATGTGTCATTTATTAATTAATTATTGTTAATACACTTTTGGTGCTACTTTATTATTATGGGCTACATTGTTTAAATATTGTCATTATATGTTCTTTTGATAGGTGAAATGTAAATATTGTTTATGTTTGGTGTCTTATGTTAGTGATATATTGAAAGGACATAATAATAATAGTAATAAAGCTTTCTATTATTTTAAATATTCTCAAATTTATATATTATATTAAATATATAAATTTGAGAATATCTATTATTATATATTATATTAATTATTGTTATAAGGAGAATATTAGTATATTAAATTTATAATTGTTATTAAAATATAAAATTGTCAAAACAAAAATATTTGTATTATATTAAAGTCAAATTTAAAATAATACAAATATTTTTGTTTTGACAATTTTATATTTTAATTACAATTCAGTATTTAAATAAGTATAATAAGTGCAATTTCTTACAATAAAGTTAATTTTATATTATTTTGAAATATTTATTTAAAAATTGAGTATTTTTTCAATTTTGTTACATTTTATTATTCTTCCCAATGAATATGATAAAAAATAAAATTCTTAAGTGAAAATATTGTATCACATTATATGAATATATTTTTTTTATGTAAACTTTTTCTTCAAAATATATTATCAAAAATATAAATTTTCAATTATTTATTTTTTATGTTTTTCTTTTCGTATTTACTTATTTAAATGTACATTAAAATTTATTAATTAATTTTATTTCTAGGAATATTGTATCACTGAATATCTAAGATTGAGTGGAATATATTGGGGTTTGACTGCATTGGACTTGATGGGCCAAATAGATAAATTAGATAAAGAATCTGTAATTGATTTCATAAAAAAATGCCAACACAAATGTGGAGGGTTCAGTTCTAGTATTGGCCATGATCCTCACATATTATATACACTGAGTGCTTTACAGGTATAATATTTATTTTTAATTTATGAGAAATTTATTTTTAAACTCTTAATTTTACAGTTTTTTTTTTTTTCCACATTTCTAATACAACAAACAATCAATGATAACTATGGGTAAAAAATATGATTTATTAAAAACAAGTATTATAAAAAAAAATTAAGTCAATTCCTACTTAGGTCAACAAAGGGAGAAAAATTTTTCTCCCATATAAAACTAAAATTAATTAATTAAATTTAATTAATGAATTAATATTTAAAAAAAACTGTATTAACATCAAGTGTCATTCACTGCAAATTTAAAAAAATTTATTTGAATTTGAATGGATGAATAAAAAGTATTTTATGAACGATTGAAAATTTGAACAAGAGATATAAATATATATTGAGAAAGTGTGAATTAATAGTAGAAATTAAAAAAGATGTAGTTGTAATTAATGTTTTTAAAGTATAATCATTAACCGAAATGTTACAAAATTATTGCAAGTGAAGCCTCAATTTTCTTATTAAAAATCATTCTCAACCACTAACTGAAAAAATCTTGATTATTTCTTCAGCAATAAATTTACAAACATGTTTAATTAATTATTTTCTTTCAGAATTTTAAAAATAAAAAAAACAAAATTCTCTCTTTCTTTGAAAATGTCTCTAATACCATGCATATTTAGTGAAAACCTATGTAAACTTTAGTTTTTAATGTTGAAAAAAAATAGTAGATAATTAAAATGACTTTCTAATCAGCATGAACTTGTTATTGAATCTGCTTTCTGTAGATACTAACTATGTATGATGCCCTTGGTGTTATTGATGTTGAAAAAACTGTCAGTTTTATAAAAAGTCTTCAGCAGGAAGATGGAAGTTTCATTGGTGATAAATGGGGTAAATATCTATATAAAAGATGTTTGTTAATTTTTATTTGAATTCAATTAAATTTACTTATATTCAATCTAATGCAAAAATCTTATTTGATGAGATATTTTTGCTTAATATTCTAAATTTTGAATGAAACTAATTTAAAACTGCCATGATTCATTCCTTTAATACTTTAAAAAAATATTATTTTTTTTATTTATTTGAATATTGCCTTTAAAATTTGGTGGACTCTGAAACAAAAAAAAAAAAAAAAAAATGTGCTTATTAATTTGATACTATATTTATGCTTCTGGAGGAAATATTCATGTAATTATTTAAAGTTTAATTATGTGATTTTGATTATTTTAATCATTATAAGCATTCCATTGTGGTAAATATGTTTCGAAACATTTTGATTTCATTCAAATGAAAGATAATTTTTATAATAATTTATTTTAATATATATTGTAAAATTTTATGTAAATGGCTTTTATTCTAACTTTTGAGTTTTCATATATTCTGTAGGTGAAGTAGACACAAGATTTACTTTTTGCTGTGTTGCTAGTCTTGCTTTATTGGTAAGGAAATATTTTCACATGAAAGTTATGAAAATGATAGTCATGACTTTTACTTTGGATTTTTTTAACTCTATGTTATAGTATTTTATTAGCATGCATAATTTAAACAATTATGTGTGTGTGTCTGAAAATTCATGTAATCTTTTGATGAAGTAGTAGATGTTTTAGTAAGTTGTTATAAAATATTTGTTATTATAATAAGTTATTTTTACATTTATGAACAATGATAGTAAAAATATAATTATTTGTAATTAAAATAAGTTAAAATGCTCTTATTAATACAAATTAATTCTAGCATTTATTATTATTATTTTTTTTTTAGTTATTCAAACGAATTTTAGACAAGACTTTTTGTCTGAAATTTGTTTGGATTTTCATTTTCTTTATAATGATTGAATTATTTCATAATTTTTCATCCAGAAGAAGAAAAAAATTTTTATATAAGCTAATAAACAAATGATCTTTTAATTTTGATTATAGATTATTTTTTTTTTAAAAAAACCCAGGAAACTGAATTTTTCTACCCTGTATGATTTTTCACACGTATCATACCATGTGTTAATACTTTTTATTTAATTCTGCCAAATTAATTTAACCATGTGTTAAGCCTTTTTATTTAATTCTGAGAAATTAATTTACTTGCCCAAAAAGTAATTTTATTTTATTCATTTATTTTTTGTCTCATTCAATTCTATGTTGTAATATTTTTAGAATCGATTAAATGAAGTAAATATTGATAAAGCAGTAGAATTTGTCTTGTCATGTATGAATTTTGATGGTGGGTTTGGATGCCGACCTGGCTCAGAGACGCATGCTGGTCAGGTATTTTCTATTTATATTTCTAACTTCATTCTGACATAAAAATTTACAACATTAATTTGTTAAAAAAGCTCACAAATATTTTTTTTAACTGTGATTTACTATTGCAGTAATAAAATCTTGTGATTAAAAATAATTAAAAGTGAAAATTCTGTAACAATATTTTATTGTAAATCTGAAAACATATGTACATTTATATTTTCTGTATTATATTTTCAGATTTACTGTTGTTTAGGTATATTATCTATTACACAACAATTGCATCATGTTAAAGCAGATCTTTTAGGTTGGTGGCTGTGTGAGAGACAACTTCCATCAGGTGGCTTAAATGGTAAAAATGTTAGCTTTTATTGATTGTCCTTTAGCTTTTATTTATGCTGTTCAATTTATTACTAAATACATAAACTTAGTTATTTGTTTCTGTACACCTACTAAAAAATAGATTTTTTTTTAACTTTTATAATGTCTAATTTTTGTGGAGGAATATCCTAGTACCCATGATTTATCCATATCTGCCTTATTTGTAACTGCTTTATTGTGGAATCATACTGAATTTAACTTGAATCTTTAACAATTAATCATAAATAAGTTTAGAAATCTTAACTGTATAAATGGTACTAAATGAAATTAATTATATAAATTGATATTTATGGCATGACAAATGTCATTAAACTATTGTCCTCATGTGCCATGAATCTAGCCTGTGGCAGCTATCCTGATATGCTTTGGATTAGGCCTAAGTGATAAATCGATACTTATCAAAATATTGATTTAAGTTTAAAATCACATATTCTATCTTGTTATTCCTATCTTAACAAAATTCTGATGTAAACATTTAAAGGTCTATAAACATTGATGTCATAAAATACAGTATTAAAATCAATGTTGACTCTGATTTTTATTTTTGATGTTCTGTACTGCTTCTTATAATCTTCGGGAATACAATTAGCTAAGCATGTAACAGTGTTGGCCAGCTGCAGTTTCTGATGAGAGATGAGGGAGAAACCGATTCCAATTTCCAAAATAAGATATCGGTTTCCGACATCAAATAGCTTATTTTTAAAATTGGCGTAATCACTTAGAAAAATTATCAATAATGATTATCAGTGAATCTGAACTGTCAATCAGATGATTGTATTCCTGCCTGACTTTAGGGATTATTTAAAGTTGAATATATTTAGCAATTTCTGATATTTGGTATTTGTTTGTCAGTACTTCATATTTATAATTTCAATTCAGGATATGTCTTCTGAAAGAGTATTTAGTACTGGTGACTGTGTGATTAGTAAGAATTTTATTGTCAAAAAAATGCAGAGATGTAGGTTTTCTTAAGCCAAAATAAAAATTTTGTTATTTAGTGTCACTGTCTTACTTCCTTTTTCCTGTTCTTTTATTATTTTTTATTATTTCATATAATTTTAAAATTGTTTTATTGAAATGTTTCATATTTCCATGTACTTAAATTTTACTAGTATTTATGTATTCTATTTCATTTGATGATACTTTTATTTTCTCATATACCTAATTCATAATGTTAGTAATAAACAAAAAGAAAAGTTCTTGAATTGATTTTATTTAAAGGATTTTTGATTTAAGAGAAAAGTATTAAAAATTTGAAACTAATAAGAATGTAAGCAAAAGGCCTTCTGACAATGTTCTTAATCAACTTATTATTATTATTTTTTAAGTTTTGTATTTAAGAGAATTTTTTTTAAAAAATTTTCCGTATTAAGCCTCTTAAATGGTTCAATTGAAAGAAAAATTAAGTGACATGGTACAAAAAAATTTAGATACATGCGTTGTCTAAGAAATGTTTTGTTTTTAAATTTAAGTTAATTTGTATTTTCATATTGTATCAAATCGCTGATCTTTGCAAATTAAGATAAAATGCACAATTTTAAATTATTGCAGCATTTTTTTTTTTTTACTGTAAAAGATTGATATGCTACATCTTAGTCTTTCTGACTTTGTTAAACAATCAATGTGCTCCATGGACAAAACAGTTTTTAGACTCCTCATTCGTGAGCATTAAAACATCTTAAGGACACATTAAAAAATTATAAACTAAAATGTTTCTGTTTTTCTTCAAATGTCTCTGCCTAGGGATCTGTTCTGTTTTGAATTTTCAATTAATAAACACCTGAATACTATTGTATAATAAATTTTATAAATCATTAATATTATATACATTACATAAATGTAGGTAGACCAGAAAAACTTCCTGATGTATGCTATTCTTGGTGGGTATTGGCATCTCTAAAAATAATTGGAAGGATACACTGGATTGATAAAGTAAGCATAGCAGCCTATTAAAGTAATCTGCTGCAAAACATGAATAAGAAAATTTCAGGATAAAGTATATGTAATCTGAACACATTTTATTAAGAATTGTTAAATAAAAATTACATTTTGTTATACATTATAAGCAATAATTATTTTAAAAATCATAGATTTTTTTAACACCTTTAATATAGTTAAATGTATTTATACTATATGTTAAATACACAAGACATATATATATATGGAAAATATAAGGAGAGAGCTTGTTTTTGAATTTCATTGTCAAACAGTTTATTTCAATTTGAAATGCAATTGTAGTATGTTCTTTTACCCTGAGTATCTATACATTGTAACATCATTCTTTAATTAATTATCATTAAAAATTTGGTGTGTTTCTAACAAAATGTTTTTAAGGATATTTTAACTTATATTTAGTATTGACTTGAAAAATATTTCTAGTCATGTAATTTAAAGTTCATTTTAGAATTTCAGTGTCAGACAGCTTTTACATTATTTGTAGGCAATTGTAGTATGATTATTTCAAAGAGTTTTTTTTAACATGAATTTATTATATCAGCATATCGTAATTTATAAAGGTTCAAAATGTCAGCCACTTGTAACAAATGTTTATTTTAATGTTTTAACTTAAATTTAATCTGTTTACTTAAATAAAATTCTCTTATATTTATTTTATTTTGTTGTAGTAGAAATATCCACAAAAAAAATTGTATCTATTTTATAAAACAGTAAAACTATCGTAATAACATAATTGTTCATTTAGTATATTTTCTCCTAATGTGCTTAACTATCGTAATCTTTCATTAAGTTTAGTATCAAACATTTCATAAATAAACTATATTTGCATAATATTAATTCAAAAATAAGAAATATAAGATTAATATGCATTGCTCTGATAAAAATCATTAAATTTATCTTCCTTGTTAATTTGTTACCTATTGGCATCATTTTAGAATTATGTTTCCAGGCTATAATTTTTTCAAATGAACTATAATAGCTTTTTCTGTACTAGGTATAAGTTTATGAATGTTTATAATTTTAAATAATTTGGCAAATACAAATGCCTTCCAGTTTTAAGAATTAGAAAATTCTAGTTTAATCATATAAGATATATAATTATTTGTTTAAAAAAATGACAAATTGAATGTAAATATTATCTCCATAAAATAAATTACTGAATTTATTACAAAAATTACATATAAACTATAAGAAGCTTTTAATTTTTACAATGTATTACAGGAGCTTGAAAAATTACATTGGCAAAATAATAAATAAAGCTTATTGGGCATTATGCATTAATTCACATGATAGATTTATTAGAAAAAATAAAATTTAAACTGCATTAATGTGTTCACTTACATTGGTGAAAGTAGTTTTGAAATAACAAATCAATGAAATTTGATTGGGTTAAAAATACAATTAATTTGCAGTTATTATTCAGTTTTTCTATATGAAATGAACTTTTGACTATACCGTCTACATCAATGCCCTTCTGCATTCAATTATAAAGCATTTTTGTGCTAGTTTTAGAATTCCTTTTATTTAGAATCAATAAATTACAGTAAAGACTGCTTTTAACAAAGCATTTATTCTTTAAAAAATAATTCCAAATGTTTAAAAAGAGATACTCAATAGAAGACAGGCCTGGTGAATATGATGGAGAGGCAGAACCTCAAATATCAACTCGTTCGGTTTTTGGAAGGTGAATGAAAAATGGGGTCTTGCATGGAGAAGAATAATGCTTTAGATTAACTAATTGTAACTACTGTGCATTAATTGTTTGACTTATTCCTAGGAAGCTGTTATGGATAACTCCCATTTGATTTTACTAAACTGCCACCACTGTCTTCTTTAGATGTAAACTTGTTTGTGTTGTTTAGGCATTTTATCCACCTCCAGCCACTGTGCTGAACATTTTACAATTGTATAGTACCTCCTTTTCATCGTAAATAATGATGCAGTCCAAAAAAAGAACAATTTCTTTGCTGAATACTCAGTGATATACAAATCTGCAAACTTTACAATTTCTACCTTTCTATCAACTCGCGTGGAACTGTTTGCCAAGTTTTTTCATCTTTCCAAGTTCTTCACTTGAAATTCTTGCTTTGTCTACTCTAAGATCAACAGCAAATTTTTTAATAGTTATTGTAGAGTTAGCTTCAACTTGTTCCTTCAGAACATCATTACTGTAGTCTTCCATGGTGTTGATTTCTAGCCTCTTATCTCTTGATTTGAACATCTTAAACCATCGTCTCACTGTGGATATATTAGCTGTATCATTTCTAAATGCAGCATTGGTATTTCATGTTTTTGGGTAGAAGAATGTCCAAGTTTATATACATATAGAAAAAGGTCAGTATTTTATGGGATTCCATGTTTCTATTTAAGATTCCCTTAAAAATATCAAAACCAATATGCAAACAAAATATATAATTGTATAGAGCACAAAATAAGCAATGAAATATGTAACACTCTTATCTAATTTAATACTGATGGATACATATTTTATAAGATATCAGATATTACTAAAAATTCCATTTCATATAAAAAATACAATATAATAAAGAATTACAGATTCTTTTAAGGTTCTTTAGTATATAAAAATGTATTTTTTAAGGATTTTCCTTAATATTATGTATTGAAACTATATTATTATATTATAGATATTTAAAAAATTTTACATGCAGAAAAATTTTCTTGCTTAGAGAAAATATCATTAGAGTAAAGAATAACTTCATATGTTCCATAAGAAAAAAATTATTCGCCTTTTTTTCTACAGGATAAATTATCTCGTTTCATTTTGGCTTCTCAAGATGAAGAAACTGGAGGATTTGCTGATCGTCCTGGGGATATGGTAATTCCATGTGTTATTTTTCCTTTTTTTTTTTTTTTTTTTTTCATTTATAATCAATTTGAAAATAAACTAGCAATGCAAGAAAAAAATTAACTGTTGCAGTTAAAAAAATTATTGAAACTATTATTCTTTGTCCTCCTAAATTTTCTTTTTTTCTATCTAGATGGCATAGTCACTTTGCATCAAGTATTTTATAATTTATAAAATTGATTTTCATGTTTTGTTTAATATGCTAATTAAAAATTATCCTGCTAAAAATTTTTTTTATTTTATTCATAATAAACATTTTACGTAAACTTTACAAACTTTTAGATTATGACATTTATTAGTGAACTTAACATAAAGACTAATGAAAGTGCCACTGAATTAAAAATATCTATAAAGAATTATTACTCCTCTAGCATTGATTACGTCCACCACTTGGCAAAGTATAGATTCAACAGTTCTACAAAATCATGATCTGCCAAAATTTTGGGAGAATTCTTCATAAATCAGTTAGGATAATGGTGGTGAAGGACATGTTGCAAGAAGAATTCAATAAAATTCTATTTGATCTAAGTAATAACCAACCATGATCTATGATAGGTATCCATTTACGTCTGGAGAACAGAAAACAAAACTAATCAACTAACTCCTCTGCGCTACTATCCGTGTTGGACCATGGCCTCCTTACCAATATGAGTCCATAGTCGTCTGTCTCGAGCTTTGGTTTTCCAATTGGTGATCTTTGAGTTCTTCAGATCCTTTTCCACTTCATCAATCCATCTCTTTTTTGGCCTTCTGTTTTTCTTTGATTCTGGCACTTCCCATTGAAAATTATATTATATTGAGTTATAATTTTTTATTTTAAGTTAAGTAGAAAAATTCCATTGTAATTGTTACAATCTGGGATATTTCAATTTTTAAGATCTGGACAAATTATTGCACTGCTTCATTCGCTTGGCATTTCCTAGACTTCATTAACTAAATTGTATACCATTTTGTATGATTGGCACTATAGAATTCCAGGGAAATCAAATCCTCTCCAGGAACTTTCCCGCTATGCAACTTAATAGCTTCTTCAACTTCTTCCGACCTTAAGGGGTCACAATCATTCTCTTGTCTCTAGATCATCTTCTATCTGTCCAATTACTTCCTTTCGATTTAATAAGTTTTCAAAATATTCTGCCATCCTCCCTTCCAACAAGGTTTCCATTATTTCTACGACAAAATGATGTCCGTGGTTGGTACCCTATCACAGATATGTCCTCCATTTTCTGGATCTTTTATTATTATTATTATTATTATTTATTTATTTATTTTTTTTTTTTTTTTTTTTTTTTTTGGGGGGCTCTTTTCTTTGCACAAATCTTGCTCTTTGCTTATTTTTTTCTTTTTTTCTATATATTTTTTCATTGATACTTGTATGATGGGCAGTTAATTTTTCTCTAGCTTTATTTTTTTTTTTCTCAACCAGGATTTCACACTCCCCATCAAACCATTCTTTCTCATTTTTTCCTTTCCTCTCTACCCAAAGTTTCATCAATTGAGTTTATAATGATATTTATACATGTTTGCCATTTCTCTACCATTGAATTACTTTCTATTTTCTTAAGGTATTCATCTTCTATCTTTGCATCTAAAGTTCTGCCATAATTATTTGCCTTATATATCCTTAACTTTCTTACATTACATTTTTCTGCTTTTTACCCTTCGTCTAACGGATCCTTGATATTCTTTATTTACATTTCACAGTCTGCTACCCTGTAGTTTCTAATATCTACTACTGTGTCCAAAAGTAAGTCCAATTTTCAATTTAAAATTCCCGGGACCTATGGAATTTTTTTTTTTTTTTTTTTTAGGTTGCTGGCACTGTCCTTGACATCAGTAAAAATTTGACGTCAAAATATTCATTAGTGTTTGAGTTACGCTTGGCTTTGTGAGACGCTAAAATTGATTCCGGCGATTTTTGAAATGTCTGAATTAATTGAGGAAAGAACTTGCATTAAATTTTGTTTGCGGAAACGTATAGAATATTGCAGAAGGCATTCGGTGAGCATTCCTATATCGGAAAGAAATGTTTACAAGTGATATAAACAGTTCAAAGAAGGCAGAGAATGCGTTAAAGACGAAGAGCCCTCTGGCTGATCACCACTTCAACCGGCGAAGCTCACATCCAAAAAATTAAAGATTTGGTGCTTGCAAACCGTCGATTTACAATGAGAGACCTTCCTGATGATGTTGGAATTTCAAAAGGAACGGTCAATTCCATGTTGGGCCTCAAACGCGTAAATGCTCGATTGGTACCAAAACACTGAATGCGCCAGCTTACACTACATTGAAGTTTCGTGACTTTTTCTCAAAACATGGAACCCATATCGTTCCACAACCACCGTATTGCCACCATGCGACTTCTGGCTATTCCCTAAACTCAAAAGACCACTCCGGGGACACCTTTTAGAGTTGATTGAAGAGATTCAACGTGAATCGCCGCGCTCTTTGAAGGCCATCCCTGCCGATGACTTTTTAGAATGCATTGGGGATTGGAAAAAAAGTTTCGCATAAGTGCATTGTGTCCGGAGGGGATTATTTTGAAGGCGATGAAATAAATTTGGGAGAATAAATAAAGAGTTCTGAAGAAAAAAATAATGGTCTTACTTTTGGGGCACAGTAGTATGGTCAGTGTAATTTTTCTTTCCATCAGAGGAAATCCATATTTCTTTATGAATTCTCTTGTGATCAAAACATGTACTACTAATAACCATGTTGTTATTTTTGTTGCAAAATACATAACTTCTACTTCTTTTTTATTGCTGGTTTCATGTAAGCTAAACCAATCAACTGTTGGTCTGAACGAGAACTCTTTTTATTGTAGCATTTTCATCTCGCAAAACAATTTGTACATCATGTCTTGGTACCTTTTATATTTCATTATTGAGATTAAGGACTCTTAAGCTTCATCAAGTATTCTATGAAACCGCCATTGTTCATAAACAAGACATGAATCTAAATGATTTTTCGATGTCTCGTGTCTTTCTCTGGATTCTACAATATGTTTCCAATCATCATAGTCTTCTATCCAAATAGTCTGCGTTTTTTAATTGCTCTATATAATAATATTATATTGTTTCTATTTAATAATATTTTTCCAAAAAGGATCTATTGGACATTATCTTTTTAAAAAGAGTCTTTAGGTTTGCAGTGTCTATTTTCGATCACAAACAGTTTCACTTGCTCATTTATTACTTTAATATGACCCTTATCAGTAATGTACGGCGAAGATGTAATTTTTTTCCAAGTCAATTTTAGTCATTTCTCTTTGTTTTTGATTATGTTTATTGCTAGTTCAAGGCTGTGGTGGCTCTGGATAAGCGATGTCGAGGAATGCAATACCGTCACTTTCGGTTCAGCTAATTTCTTCATTTCCTCCGCACTTTGTTCCTCCGCATTGAACTCCATCATTCTTTTTTCATTTCCACTAAGATACTTTCTATTATCTAATCTCCATTATCTATCTGCTATTATCTAATTTCCACAATCAACTTTACAACTGACCGCTGCAATAAAAAGTAAGATAACAGTAACGCATATCCATCAAGACTTCCCGCTTTCTGGAAGTCTCTGACTTGCCAACGGAGATTCGCACTTTTTTGCCTATTCAAGAATCAGGCAAATTTTCTAACAAGTGAATTTAAAATGTCCCCATGGCACATGCTTGTCAGCGGAATTCCAACTTTTTATTTTTTTATACCTGGAAAATCCCTAATATCGCGATGACCCTTGAGTAACTATTTCTATTACTATTATTACTAAATGCGATTTATTTTTCAGATAAATGAATATGTTCAAAATCTTGATGCCATTTTTTTTTTTTAATTTATCACTTTAATAACTTAAATTTATTAAATACAGAATTAATAAATTTTACATTATTGTAACAACAAACTCAGGCCTGTACTGTACTCAATCTTCCCTATTCAAGTTGGGGACCGTGGCAATTTGCCCGTCTTGCCACACTATTGTTATGCCACTGCCTATCATGTAGTTTCATTGTATCAAAGGACTAGTACCATATTCTTAATCAACTATCAGTTTGATGTACTTAGAATTAAGATATTCCATCCTTTCGCTTCCAACGTTCACAAGCTCATGCAAATCATTAAACATGGAGTCATGCAATGGTACCTCCAACTCTTGAATACCAGATAATGAAATAAGCACTTCACAACTTATTTAATGATTTTCCCAAGGTACTGAATCAGTTGGGTGGTTTTACCTGAACTAAGGTTTGGTTTTACTACTATGCAAAATATAGCTTTAGAAGATCACAATCATTCAAATCATCAATCATTGCTTGTTCCACTTATTTTTTTTTTCTTCCATACACTGACATTCATCTAATATGGAAGCATATTATTTTGTAGTGTGTGAGTAATTGAGAAAACATGTTTGTTAAGTAAGCAATCTAATGAACATATTTTATAAGTTACAAATGCAAAATATGTGTTGCACAATAGCCTGTATCTACATACACTGAAGTGACAAAAGTCATGGGATAGCAATATGCAAATTTTCAGATGGCAGTAGCATCGCGTAGAACAGGTATAAATGCGCAGTGCTTTCGCAGAGCTTTCATTTCTGTTCAAGTTATTCATGTGAAGAGGTTTTGACGTGATGATGACCGCACGACGGGAATTAACAGACTTTGAACGCGGAATGTTAGTTGGAGCTAGACGCATGGGTCATGCCATTTCGGAAATCGTTAGGGAATTCAACATTCCCAGATCCACTGTGTCAAGAGTGTGCCGAGGGTATGAAATTTCAGGCATAACATCCCACCATGGACAGCGCAGTGGTCGACCGCTTGCACTTAACGACCGAGACCGGCGACGTCTGCAAAGAGTCGTAAATTCTAACAGACAAGCAACACTGCGTCAAATAACCGCAGAAATCAATGTGGGACGTACAAGGGACTTGTCTGTTAGAACTGTACGGAGAAATTTGGCTTTCTTGGGCTATTCCAGCAGAAGACCGACTCGAGTGCCTTTACTGACAAAACGACATCGCTTGCAGCTACTCTCGTGGGCACGTGAGCATATCGGTTGGTCCCTAGATGAATGGAAAACCGTGGCCTGGTCCGATGAGTCACGATTTCAGTTGGTAAGAGCTGATGGTAGGGTTCGAGTGTGGCGCAGACCCCACGAAGCCATGGACCCAAACTGTCAGCAAGGCACTGTTCAAGCTGGTGGTGGCTCCGTAATGGTGTGGGCTGTTTTTTCATGGCATGGACTTGGTCCTCTGGTGCGACTGGACCGAACATTGACTGGGAAATGCTTATGTTCAGCTACTTGAAGATCACTTGCAGCCATTCATGGACATCATGTACCCAAACAACGATGGGAATTTTATGGATGACAATGCGCCATGTCACCGGGCCACAACTGTTCGCGATTGGTTTGAAGAACATTCTGGACAATTCCAACGAATGATCTGGCCACCTAGATCGCCCGACATGAATCCCATCGAGCATTTATGGGACATCATCGAGAGGTCTGTTCGTGTCCAAAATCCTGCACCATCAACGCTTTCACAATTATGGACGTCTATCGAGACAGCATGGCTCAATATTCCTGCAGAAGACTTCCAACGACTTGTTGAGTCCATGGCACGTCGAGTTGCTGCACTTCGCCGGGCGAAAGGAGGGCCGACACGATATTGGGTATCCCATGACTTTTGTCACTTCAGTGTATATTATTTGGCCTCCTCTGCAATAACAACACACACTTGTTTGATAAGTAACTGATATGACGAACAGGATGGCTACAGAAAAAGAATGTTGCTTTTGCAGTGTTACAGTTTGGATGACCTTCAATGTAAATAAAACAGAAAAATTCCTATTGATGTAAAAATATATATATATTGAATTTTTTTAATTTAGTTGATAAGTTAAATATTTTCAATTCATTATACTATTATTATTTCAGAACCTTCAAAGAGCGATAAATCTGAGCTTTGTTTACGAACATGCTTATCATGGTAACTTTGAAATAAAAGCATAGTTAAAATTCAGTACCTGGTTTCAATTTAAGCCTGCTGACAAGACATAATGACTGATTGTCCTGCTTATTCTTTACATCACTATTTTCATTTTCACCAGTTTTATTTTATTTTTGACAAAGAAATATCAAAAGTTTTATTACTTAAATGACACAATATTTAAATTTTAAAATTATATCCTTAAAAATGTATTCTTATGTTATAAAAAGAATTTAACAAATTTTTTTTAATTTATAATTTTTTTACGATTGTATATTTATAGGTGGATCCATTTCATACTGTGTTTGGTCTAGCAGGTCTTTCCCTTCTCGGGGATGAAACAATAAAAGAAGTAAATCCTGTGTTCTGTATGTCACAAGATTTGATTAAAAAATAGGACTTAAAGTACAACTATTAAAGATGTGAAAATAAAAATGTATTAATAAAATAAATGTTGTAATAATTACTTTTTATATATAAAATTCTTCTAGTTAAATTGCTTGAATTTTAAGTATGGGTGCTATTATTATTCTCCCACACCTTCTATGGCTAGTTCATGAAATCTTAACACAGTCACTAAAAGTAATAAATTTACGAACTATTCTTTGAAAATTTTTAATTGCAAACCTTTTCAGCAGAATATTATGACAAATTATTAAAAAATCCTTTTTAGATTACATATTATTGTTGTTTATGCACTTTAAAAGGATTATAAAGAATGCCCTCAGTAGAATGCTGTACTACACAAAACAAGATTAAATTTGAAGTAAAATAAAACCAATTAAAAGATTGTGATTGTGTATAAACTGATTCTTCTTTTAAGGAAATGTCTCCTATTTAGAACGTGTATTATTTATAAATTTATTTTTATTTGAAGTTACAAAATTTTTAGTCTCTTCTAAAGATTAAAAACTTTAAAATTTTCTTCAATATATATATACACTCATATCCCATAAATCAAGGATAATGAAGTTCAGGCAAAGAAAGAGACAGAAGCAAAACAAATTTGACTTATTTGTAAAGTCTATTTATTAAACAAAAAGGTAAAGAGCAAAAAAGATGCTATATGTTTGACGTAATTAATAAAAATTGCGATTTTTACCCTTGGAGCAAATTTCAAAAAGAACCTATTTACAAAAAAACAGTATAACATGGTTAGTATGATGGTTAATATGGAGTATGTCAGGACGATGCAATACAGGCCTTACAACGCCTAGGCATGCTGAGTATCAAATTATCAATCTGATCTTGGGGAATATTACACCACTCATCAAGCAATGCCCTCCGAAGTTCCGGTTGACAGGTGGGAGGGGGTTGACGGGCATTTAATTTCGGCCAAGCATATCCCTTTTTTTTTTTTTTTTTTTTTTTCAATTTTTATTTTTACCAACTGTGCTGTTGCATTTTTCTGCCTTGTTGTTCTTCTCTTAAAAGCAGCACGGTGAGGACGGGCGTTGTCATCCATAAACAGAAATTCAGCACCCATGGCGCCCGAAATCCAAACGTATATTCGTTGTAATAACAAAATACAGTTCTCAGTATTTGTAAATATAATAAACAGTCATCGTTAAAAATCACTGAATTTAAAGGTACTAGTTCTGGAACCAAGAATAAACTTTTAAATAAATTATATTTCTACACCACCGTAAAAATGTCTTTAATGGTGTTCATGGCTTTGTGGTAAAGAGTACAAGAAATAATCCGGGCGCTTCCAAATATGAAAGTCCGGCAGAATCAGAATGCAATTTTTTTAAATCATGGACTCATCGGAAAACATCAAGATAGTTAATGTTGCTTATAAATAAATTATATTATATAAATTATAGATATTATTAATCAAATTAATGCATATTTCGGTGACATCATGGAAGGATAATAATCAGTTTACTATATTTGGAGAAATATAAATAAAAATTTGCGCTAAATATGATATTGCTTTTACTTTCGTCGTTCATTTGCATTTTGTATTCTCTAAACTGCATCGTCGTGTTTTAATATGAATTTTTGAACGACAAATAGTTGGAATTCTTTTTAAATATTAACTATAAACACACTTTTTTTAAAAAAAGAATCATAGATGTTACTTAAATTTTTATATTTTAGCTAATGCATTTTATGTATTATGCATTTATCTGTTTCTTTGTATTCATTTGATTATTATTTATTATCTTTTCTTATTTTTCTAATTTTAAATAAAACGGTGCCTCTTGCCTTTTATTGTAAATTACTTTTTTTCATCATGAAAAAAGGGGTGCATACTTCCTCCTCCCAACGTGTTAACGTTTTTTCTGTTATTAAATGAACGATTTTTTTTTTTTTTCGGTTTTTACCACAGGTTTCGGGTTCGAGTCCCGGCAGTGCCATGGTTGTTTGTAGGGGTTCGAATCCACTTTAAGCCGTAGGTCCCGGTCTCATATGACTGTAAGAATGTCACGGAGCAAAAGTCAGACTTTTACCTACGGGTGCTCCATCACAACAGAAGCTGCCCTTTTTCCCTCCATCCATGAGTAGATCACTCATGGGATGCCCGTTCCGGACTGCAGGACATTGAGGATTAGTCAACAACAATATTTTACCCACGCAAACAAGTTAGTCCCGCGTATTAGAACTTTAATGTTTGAATAGTTCGATTAATTTACCTCATGCTCTAGGTACCGAAATAAGTTCGTGTGATATTGGTTTCATAACAACGAAATAATCTTGTGGGATTACAAGTTTTAGTAGTGCTACTTGGGTAACGCTGAATCTACTTCGTATCTGGCCTTCTAGTAGCAAATAATTTCAGATCAAAGTATTCATGATGAACTCAATATGTAACTGGCGCTAGCATTTTGCTTCATACAAAAGTAACGAAACGAAGGCCTTAAACAGCATTTCCATTAAAGTATGCGGCCTGATGGTCAATGAAACGTTCTGGCCTTTGGTACAACAGACTTCATGCTTGAATCCTGGCATGGATGTTAGTTAGTCCGTGTCATAATTAAGGTCTGCCGCAGACCTGGTGAAATAGATTCGTCATAGACTTGAGAACTTTGAAAATCTTCGTCCTTGGAGTGAACTGAACTTGTAAATCAATTGATATCTTTAACTTTCATTTTATTTTCTAGTCATTGTATTTGGTTTGTTATTTTTTTTATTTTATTTTAAATCATAATTTTTGAATATAATTCTGCATATATATATAATAACTGCATTTCGAATGAGAAAATAATTTAAAGCATCTTTTTCTCTTTAGGATTTTGCATTTTGAGTAACCACTTTGCTTATTCAGATGCTTCAAAAGATGAAAGATATAAATGAAAATTAATTTTCAAACACCAAATTCAGTTAACAGATCCAACAGAAGGCGATATTTGAAATGGAAAAATGCTAAAAATTTTCTTTTAGAATCCTACAAATATAAAGCGCAATTAACCAAATCAAACAATAGAGTTCATGCATGATAGATTGAAATTCTTAAACGGAATTCAGTTTTCATCTTCTTTTTTTCAATTCCTTCTATTAGCTCACACTCTCCCTATATATATCTTGTTCTAAATTTCCAATCGTTCATAAAATACTTTTTATTCATCTACTCAAGTTCAAATAAATGTTTTTCGAACTTGTAGTGGATGACACTGGATGTTAATACAGTTTTTTTTCAAATATTAATTCAGTAATTAAATTTAATTAATTCATTTTAGTTTTTTAGATTTAAGTTGCATATATCTACCAATAGAGGGCGCCAGATAAACTTAAAAAAAATGGAAAAAATTATTTATAAAGGACTTTCTGCATTTTGGTGAAAAAAAAAATTAGGAATTGACGTTAAATTTTTTTTTTTTTTTTTTTTACTTGTTGTTTCTTTATTCTTTAAATGTAAATCATTTTCCTCATTACCATATGAAAGGTCATTGTTATATTAGTCATCATAGTTTTTGATTGGAAATTCCGAAGTCTAACCGCAAATTCGCCAATTAACCATTAACATAAAAAAACAAATGAAATTCTAGCAATGGAAGGTTCATTGTAACGATTAACTCTTTTTGCAAATGACGTCATTACGAAGAAAGCGAAAATGCGATATATATACGATGCGTTTTAATACCATAATTAAAATAAATCAATTCTGTTGCAAGCGAAAAGCATAATTAAAGGCTGTAGATTGCGGTATGATTCATCAAAACTGTTTTTAGTCTGAATTTTTTTATTACTTACAACTGCAAAAACATTTGGGAATCCATCTTGTTTGTGTTAAAGCTTACAATACAGATAGGACAAATTTTATTAAACACAATTTAAGATTTTTTTAATAACGTTTATTAGTTTTGTAACATCATAATTGTTCCATACTATATTTGTTAATGAATTTTTATTTTTCCTCGTTGTGTTTATTATTATTATGTAATTATATTTGAGTTTTGCGAATTCATAAATTAATTGTTCACCTGTAATTATGTGCTTTTTCGTTTCTGTTATTAATATTATAGTGAGCAGGTTGTGCAGCTGGATTGTAAGTGAGTGTGGCTGGGTTGAGACTTGTTTGAGAACTCATAGCTTTAATAACACATGCACAAATAACACATATACAATTAACGACAGACAATATTTAACACATTTCAAGACAAATAATTATAGATTCGTGGAAGGATTCATCTTCTAAGCCGAAAACCCTGTATTCAGGTAAGCACAGGATGCTCCAAATATACTTCCTGTCTGAGTGAGATTGGTTTGGTTTGCCGTTCTACGGTCATCTTGTGCATACTACGGCTAAACAGACCGTGGCCTACAGTTTAAAGTGTCTGGGTGAGAGTTTGTAGGCAACTTACAAGCAGATATAGTATAGTATAAATATGTTTTCCTCTCTGAGTGAGAGACTGTAAACTTCCCTGTGAGACTTCCCGGGGCTTAAGGAATTTCAATTTTTTTTTTTTTTTTTTTAAGTTGTTAGCACTGTCCTTAACATTTGTCAGAAATTTCACGTTGAAATATTCATTAGTGTTTGAGTTACGCTTGGCTTTGTGAGACGCTAAAACTGATTCCGGCGGTTTTTGAAATGTCTGAATTAATTGAGCAAAGAACTTGCATTCAATTTTGTTTGCGGAAACCTATAGATTGTTGTAGATGGCATTCGGTGAACATTCCTATATCGGAAAGAAATGTTTAGAATAAATAGAGGTATAAACAGTTCAAAGAAGGCAGAAAACGCGTTGAAGACGAAGAGCCCTCTGGTCGACCCTCAACCTCAACCGAGGAAGCTCAAGTCCAAACAATTAAAGATTTGGTGCTTGCAAACCGTCGATTTACAATTGGAGACCTTGCTGATGATGTTGAAATTTCAAAAGGTTCGGTCAATTCTATTTTGGGCCTCAAACACGTCAAATCTCTGTTGGTAACGAAAATACTGTATGCGCCAGCTCACACTGCATTGATTATTCGTGCCTTTTTCACTAAAAATGAATCCTATATCGTTACTCAACCACCATATTCACACCGTGCGACTTCTGGCTATTCCTAAACTTAAAAGACCACTCAGGGGGATGCCGTTTTGAATCGATTGAAGAGATTCAACGTGAATCGGCGCGCTCTTTGAAGGCCATCCCGGCCGGTGACTTTTTAGCATGCATTGAGGATTGGAAAAAGTTGCCATGTCATTATGTCCGAATGGGATTACTTTGAAGGCGATGAGATAAATTTGATAAATAAATAAAGGGTTTTTGAAAAAAAAAATAATTGGTCTTACTTTTGGGCACAGTAGTATATTATGAAGTATTTTTAAGTTTAAGTTGAGAAGATCTTTTGAATCAGGAATAATTTTTTTCAATAAGAAATTAAATAATACCGATCTCAGCTAAGTACAGATAATAGTTCGCGTATTAATTTCTATGTGTTTGTCTGGGAGTTAAAAAAAAAAAAAAAAAGAAAAAGAATAAGGCTTTAAAGGAAGCCATGACTTTAAACTGTTTATATTCTGTTGACTATGTTTTATAAATGTTGTAAACGATAGATGGCGTAGCTAGCGCTGACGTTGTAGATGACGCAACAGGGCTGAATGAATAACTGTATATGCTACAGGGCCAACTGAGTAAACAGAGAAAAAAAAAAGAAACGATGTATGTTTGAATGCGAGAGCTGTCGCTATTGAAAGAAATGTTTGTTTTAGAAATAAAGTTTATTATTATTAGTTTAAAATGTAATAATTAGTAGTAGGTATTTAAGATAATAATTCAAATACAAAGTGAATTTAAGAAACTATTTTATTATAAGAAAAATACAATACGTTACACGAAAAATGATTTTAAAACTCACTATCATATGACTGAACACTATACAGTACAAAAACAAATAAAAAATATCCCACATTAACTACTTAATATATTAAATAAAATGAAACAAAAATAAGTACATTTTATTAATATTCATTCGAATAAAAAAAGAAATGGAGGATTAGAGCTTTACACATGAAAGCATTTTAGTGATTTTATAACCTCATTCTTTTTAAAATCACATAAAAACCATTTTATATAACCTGCATGTATTCATAATACTGTATATTTGCTTATATAAATGACTTAGTATAGTTACTAATTAAATTGAGATTAAATATGAATTAATATATTTGAATAATCCTCACTTAAAATTATGAAATTAAATTTAAAATTCAAGATAGATAACTTTAATGCTATAAGAAATGTAATAAAAGGTATCTAATAAATAAATATTTATTGGTAAAATGCAACATGAAGTTGATGACATTTTTATGAGATATAATGATAAATATTTTTAAATAAATTAATGCATTTTATATTTTGAATAAAAACATATATTGAATTTAAAATTTAAAATTAATATTATATTTTTTATTGTTTAAACTTAAAAAGATTAAATAACTATTATTATTTGTTTACTTATTAAATTTTAAACCAACATTTGAAAACGAACATCGAAACAAGATGTTTTAAAATATCTTCACCTAGTTTAAACTTGAACTTTTAAACTAAGAAGATAGCTGTTGATGAAAAGGATATTTAAAGGTTTCTAAAAATTCAGGAAATAATCTTATGAAAATAGAAACCAATAAGAGACAATTTCTTTTTTAAATTTATTGGAAATGTTATTCATTAAATCCCCCGGAAGAGAATTATTGCTACCAATCGCTGCCTACGTGAAATAAATTCTTATAGCTGTTACTTTTAAAATAAATATATCCGATAGATGGCAGCACCAACAACCAAACTCAAACTACAAGCATGAAATGCATTAATAGTGTTCATTCAAAAACATTGATAATTAAATGAAATATGAAAAAATTGATTAACTAAATAAACAATCGATTTTGTATACATCATAAACAGATTATTTCTCGGAAAAGATTATTTTCCTTGCTGCACATGATGAACAATGGGTATAAAACGTTCACATAATAATTATTTCTTGTTATATTTCATCGTTTAATAACTTGGGAGATTGCTCCTCGTTCAGAGACTCGATAGACGTTCTTCTCCTGAAATTAAAAAAATATATTAGTTTCTTCTGCAGATTAATGAACATTAAAGTATGTTGATACATTATCCACTTAATATAGTAAATATCCATTTATACGTCATCTTTATTATGCATTTCTCTCAGCTATTCTTCGATTTTCAAAAGTCTTTGTTTCATTTAAAAAAAAAAATCCCTAAAGAGCTCCAAAATGGAGAACTACCAACACTCTTGCGGCAACCTATTATGAAAAGAGTATTGAAAAACTAGACTACCGGTACGACCAATGCCTCAATGTTCACTGTGGCTTTGTGTAAAAGTAACATTGATTATACTTGACATCCGGAAATAAAACCATGCTGTAATTCACATTTGTCCTTATTAAATACTCCATTGGAGTTCGAAAAATAAAACGCTCTGGTATAAATATTTTGAATACAAATGAACGGAAACGTATGGTCTAGAAAAACATTTTAAAGAAGATAATGATTTAAGCATTATGCGTTTTGATACTTACGGATTACACGAAAAGCATTTCTGATCTCTTCCAAACCTTTCAGCATCCTGGATAGTTTGAGGGAGGATTGCGTTCAAAGTTTCAGGAAGGAGGATGGCGGAGATTCCAGCCAGTAAGTTGACGAGGCCGATGATGACGAAGGGAATGTACTTTGCAATGACAGCCTGTAATGAAAAAGTAATTTTCGATTTCAGAATTCAATAATCAAAATATTCAGTTGGAAATTAAATTTTTAACTGCGAATAACGTTTATTTTTAATGTCAGAAAATCCATCACTTTCGTTTCTGAAACGACACATAGAAATTGTACAGAGTGTGGCACATTGTAGTGGATTCAATGACACCCAGCATGGACTACACTTACACAGCGAACAGGTACGACATTTTTGTAGCAGAAAATTTTGCCACATTTGCAATAGATTCAATGTCACCCAGCATGGACTAACACAGCGAACTGGTACTACATTTTTGTAGTAGAATGCAACTATAATTATAATTTTACTGACTGATAATAATCATTTCATGTATAAACAACTGATGATAAACAAATTATAATAATTTCTTCTATAAAGTCAGATACCATCATTTCAGAATCAATACTAACTCTGACTATTATATATATTATTATTATCTCAATAAAACAGATAGATATCTTGAAACGTAAAAAAAAAAAATCTTACATTTTCTTATGAATCATTTAAGGCACTTACTAGGAACACCACATAAGGTATCACGATATTGGCTACTCCTGCAAATGTACCACTCATGCCCATTCCTATGGAGCGTACAGTTGTCGGATAGAGCTCGGAGCTTTGTTGGTAAACGGCCATGAAAGCAGCTGAGGCGCCGAATTTACCAATCAAGGAACACACTATGGCGACATAGGGTATACCTACCAAGGAAAAGAAACGCGTTATGAGAATTATTAAGATGAAAAAGGCAGTGAAAAGAATGCATTGAAAATATAAGATATAACACAGAGGTTTTTTTTTTACGCTAGTGCATACAATGTTACGAGCAATATCGTGTTAATTAATATTTTAATTATCAATCTATCAGCATAAAATACAATCCGTTTTTCTTCTTTGGCTTAAATTATTAGTAGAAAAAAATCAGTTTCTATAAAATTAACTACATGAAAATATTGATTCTTATTATTGTAATAAAATAACTTCATTATTATTATGTTGTTCTAATGCAGTTGTCAATACAGAGGCAGTTAATCTTCATGCCATGAGAAAGGTCTGCACCGCTGTTACTCATTTACCACTATCCAGGGGCACGTGCAGCTTGAAGATAGGCTACGGACGCGAGTAACACTTTTATTATTATTATTCATTAAAATTATTGAGCAATTTTTACTCTCAAAATTTTAAACAGTTGCTTGCAACGATAGGATGTGTTAATGGGAAATGGCACAGAAAGATATTTCTGGATGGATTATAACAGTAATAGCTTTAAAAGATTTTATTAATAGAAATTTACAACGCTTCACTGGCGCAACCGTTAACGAGTACGGCTGTTAACTGAAAGATTGCTGGTTCGAGCCCATGTGGGGGCGTTAAATGTTTTGGCTGGCGGTCGGTGCCACAGGTTTCGGGCTAGGGTCCCATGGATGTTTGTAGTGATTCGGAATCTACTTTAAGTTGTAGTTCCCGGTCTAGTACGACTGATGGGATTAGGAATTACAACCATACCCCGTAAAAAAGGAAACATCTCACGTCTTGAAATCTGCCAGTAGGCAGACGGCCTTGGCTGTTGTGCCACTGATGATGGCGAGATTTGCAACATCCGATTTTAATTAGGTAGTGGTTGTATTAGCTGTTTAGACTCTGATTTTAATGTTATTAAGATAAAAAAACTGGAGGTCCACGACCAAGAGGAGAACAACCTGGACGAATCTTTTAAAGAAGGCCAAGGCCCACAACGGACTGTCGAGGCAGTATGATGATAATGATGACTGGTAACAAAGATGTGGAATGCGTGCTTAGGTATTCGTTGATTAAGATAATAAAAAAAAAAATTTCTAAATTTCATTAAAATTTTTTCCATGTACTTAAGTCAAAATAATAAAATATGAATAAATTATATTCACTTTAGATATGTTGAATTATACCTTCAGGGACAATAGCGACCAGAAGGCACGAAGATCCTGTGAGGATTAAGAAGGACACGGACGTCCACCTTCTTCCGTACTTCTCCATGAAGTACCAGCTGCATATGAGTCCAGGAATCTCCACCGCAGACAAGATGAAGAAGTTGATGAATGGGTTTCCGCCGAGGTTGGGGACGTTGATCTGGAGGCCGTAGTAAGCAAACATGTCGGCGACCCTTTGAAATAAAAAAGAGTTCTTAATAGATTATGCCGTTTATTTAATTTTTATTATTGAGAGAAGAGTCATAGCAACTGCTATATGTCTTTAACTTAATACTGTCTTGTCAATATATTTTTGTATTCAGGTAAAATTGTTTATAATTATTATGTACCTCATGAGTATTGATGGTATATTTTTATGCTGTACCCTTATAGTACTACTGTGTCCAAACAGTAAGACCAATTTTCAATTTAAATTTCCCGGTCATATGGTATTCTACATTTTTTTTTTTTTTTTTAGGTTGTTGGCACTGTCCTTGATGTCTGTGTGAAATCTGACGTCAAAACATTCTTTAGTATTTGAGTTACGCTTGGCTTTGTGAGATGCTAAAACTGATTCCGGCGATTTTTGAAATGTTTGAATTCATTGAGAAAGAACTTGCATTAAATTTTGTTTGTGAAATGTATAGAAAATTGCAGAAAGCATTCGGTGAGCATTTCTATATCGGAAAGAAATGTTTACAAGTGATATAAACAGTTCAAAGAAGGCAGAGAAAGCGTTGAAGACGAAGAGGCCTCTGGTCGACCACCAAACTCAACCGACGAAGCTCACGTCCAAAAAATTAAAGATTTGGTGCTTACAAACGGTCGATTTACAATTAGAGACCTTTCTGATGATGTTAGAATGTCAAAATTCCATTTTTAAAGATGTTTGGGCCTTGAATCTTTATTCATACCGAAAACACTGAATGCGCTAGCTCACACTGCATTGATTCTTCGTGACTTTTTGCCAAAAATGAAACCCATATCGTTCTACTGCACCGTATTCCCCTGATTTAGCATCGTGCTACTTCTGGCTATTCCCTCAAACTCAAAAGGTCATTCCGGGGACACCGTTTTAATCGATTGAAAAGACATTGAAGAGAATGAGTCGATTGAAGAGAAATGCTCACCGAATGCCTTTTGCAACATTCTATGCGTTTCCGGAAACAAAATTTAACGCAAGTTCTTGCTCAATTAATTCAGACATTTCAAAAATCGCCGGAATCAGTTTTAGCATCTCACAAAGCCAAGCGCAGCTGAAGCACTAATGAATATTTTGACGTGAAATTTCACACAGATATTAAGGACAGCACCAACAACCTAAAAAAGAAAAAGAAATTGAAATACCATAAGCCACGGGAATTTTAAATTGAAAACTGGTCTTACTTTTGGACACATTAGTATATTTTACGGTGTTACCCTTATAAAGGGTGTAGGGGATGTTCAGCAGCCCTTACAGGATGCAAATCCGATCTGTTTAAAGGCATGACCAGTTTTTGGAAGAAACATGTCTTTTACGTAACTGCGATTGAAATTGATATCCCTGTGAGGAAATTTAATTGGCGGTGCATGGCCAAGAATGACAGTTTATGAAGACAGCTAAGACTTAGTTATCTGTGCTCAGTATTTATGGATGAGGCATCTTTGCCGAACGGAAACAGATTGCTTTGGCTTGATTTGGTGCTTATTTGGTGTTCAGTGTAGTTCTAGTAAAAAGGCTCATATTGTATTCGATAATTTGAATATACATCTATAAACCTTACCAACAAAAGGTCACAATTAGAAACTTCTTTCTCAAATTCGGATATCGCACGAGATCAGTAGCGGTGTTTTTCACTTCATCCATTTTATCTTCTTTCTTTATCCTTTCCCCAAGTTTCTGAAACAAATAAGTTCATATGAGTTCATTTCATAATTATTATAATCTAAATAAAGAAACCTAATGCCACGTATGAGCAAAGTGAAACGACCAGAAAATTACATTTTTCAGTCATCGTCGCTGCAGATGATGAGAATTAAGAGTGAAAGGACATGCATGTAATGGTGAGTGAGTTTTGAGTTAAAAAAATTAATTAAAGTTATTTAATTAAGTTTAAAAATTAAAATTACATAAAAAATTAGTTCAAATTAATTAATAAATTAAATTTAATCAAAAATCAATTAAATTAAAAAATTAAAAATTAATTAAATTAAAAAATTAAAAATTAAATTAAATCTTACTTTGATTTTCAGTCGAAGTTCTACTGGATCAATATTTTTGCTGTTGGTTTCTGCTATTCTGGTCAAAACGACGGCCGCTTCAGAATATTTTTCTTGAGCAATCAGCCATCTTGGCGATTCTGGCAAGAATCTGAGTACAAATTATATAAATATGAGAATTGAAAATTACACAATAAAATAATATAAGTTACAAATGCATGTTATAAACGTTTCAATAATTGTAATTTTTTGTTCAGCAAATTAATAGAAATTGTAAATAAATATTGGAGCCTGATGTCCGAGTGACTAGCGCTTTGGCTCTCGGTGCTACAGGTTTCGGGTTCCAGTCCCGAGGGTGCCATGTTTGTTTGTAGTGGTTCAGAATTTGCTTTAAAACCATAGGTCCCGGTCTAATAAGACTGTAAAGTATAGGCCTGACAACCCCACCCCGTAAAAAAGAATAAACATCTCCTGTCCCGAAATCTGCCAGTAGGCAAACGGCTTTGTCCCATTATGGAGCTAATGCGCCACTGATGATGATAAATAAATATGGTTTGAAAATGACTTTCCGCAGTGTCAGTTCAAAGATAATTTTATTTTGTATTAAAATATCTCTAAATTAATTAGATAACAAAATATTTCGTTGTTAGACGTTGTTTCGGCATTATAGAACATTTAGAAACTTTTATGACCCTGAAAAAAAAAAAAAAAAAAAAAGAACTGCAACCGTGTTTTTCCTATGCACTGCAAGAGTACCCCCTGCGACTTTCTGGTTCGAGTTGCCGCTCTACGGTCATTTTTTGCACACGTTGGGCTATTTAGACCGGGACCTACAGTTTAATGTGTATTCTGAACCATTAACAAACATCCATTCCAGCGCCAGGATTCAAACCTCAAACCTGTGGCTCTAACGGTTGGGGCGCAATTGGCCATCGGCCGCTTCTGTGGCGTTCGTCAGTAGGCCTCGAGAATCTCACCCGAGAGGAAGTACAGCACAACTTACACTGAAACCTGCGATAACTGCTGAAAAACATTTATACTCAAGAGCCAAAACATTATGACCACCTGTCACCTTTCACTTACTTCTGTGTGTGTTCCCATCACACACAGAAGTAAGTAAAAGAATGATTCTTCAGACTCTCCAGCAGCAGTTAAATACCACTTCCACCTGATCACGTGCCTTCCACGTCATCCAGGCGAGTTCATTGCAAAATGTAGGGGTGGTCATAATGTTTTGGCTCTTGAGTGTAGTTTATAGACTCTCATCCCAGAGGAAATATATTTAGCACAACCCTGTGTATTAATTGACCTACAGACTGTCACCCGGAGCGGAAGTATATTTCGCGCATCCGACGCATACCTGAGTATCGGGTTTTCCGCTTAGAAGTGGAATCCTTCCACGAATATATAATTATATGTGTTATTGTGCGTCTCTATTTGCAATACAATTCGTCGTATTCGTCTCTATTGGGTAAATAAAGCTGTGAGTTCTCCAATCTGGGCCTCAAGTATCTCAATTGAATTACACCCAGTTACAATCGGATTGTTCAACCTGCACACTACAATCTGAGCCCAACGTGGGGCCCTCTGGAACCGACAACCCTACGGAACTTTAGAAATTCATTGAATGTATAGTTTCGTAAAATATTAAACATATTTAGGTTCTTAAAAAATTCGCTTCATACATAACAAAAAGAAATATTGCAAGAAACAGATTGGAAAAATTTTATGAAACGAAAATAGGGCATGTTTTAAAACGCTAAGAGAAATGCATTTATTTATAAGTATTATATATAATTATTACTACTGTTTTCCTCTTTATTACTATCAATCGTCCTTTTAAAAAGCTCGCACCGTTTTAAATTAAAGTGGAATAAAATGTACAATGCTATCTTTGTGCATTCCAGAGTAACTGTCATAATTAAAAACCGTTTTTATCCAAGGTGTGATCTCCATTAGATTTAATTGAAAATCCGCTAATTTGTTCCGGGTGTTGCCCTAATGCATAGCACATATTAAAAAATGCAGATTAAATTAAAATTTGATAAACATATGATAACTACATAACATATGATATGATTTATATTGCTACAAAAAAGTTAATATTGATAAAACGAATTGTTCACGAAAATAATTTTTTTAATTATATATTTTTTTAAATTATTAATTATTTTCAAGAGGGCAATCGGACTTTTCCCAAAATGGTCCTTTAAAAAACATGGTTAGGATATTTTTGTTCCATCTCTTTTTAAAAATGTTTTTGAAAGACTGCATGCACTTTTTATTAAATATATCTGCTCTTACAAACTCAAATTTGTTTGCCTCAAATTGCTGTTAACCTCATTTTATAAGCAAGATTTTGAACTTCTTTCCACTTTTGGATCTGATAGAGATACATCTAATCAAGAGTCACTAACCAAATCCTATTCCGTTAAAAACAAGTACGTCGTTATCTGAGGTTTAGTTGTCATAAAAGTATCATTGTATTTTTACTTCCGGCAAACACTGTTCAGAATTATTAAATAGATGTTCTGTTATAACCTTTAATTTGTTTTGGATTCCATTTTATAGCAAAATTTTGAACTTCTTTCCACTTTTAGATCTGATGAATTCACTTAATCGAGGACTAGAGAATCGCAATCATTAACCAAAATCCTATGCCGTTAATCAACTACGTCGGGTATCTATTTTTCACTTCGGGTGGGCATTGTTCACAGCTATAAACCCAACTGACAAAAAATATTGTACATTATTTTAAAAAGCATTACATACTCGAAAATATTAACGATATGCATATATACAATAAAAAAGAAATTGGGGAAGACCTATAATATTTAAAATAAATTTAAAAATATTTTTAAAAGTGTATATAAAATTTTAAACATCTGAATACTGACATCTAAAATAAAAAATTAATACTGTAACCATGTTTCCTCTTAAACATTTCCTTCAACGCATTGGCGAGAGACCGCCACCCTGTGGCGTTTATGAAAATGATCAGTTGGCCTACAGATTCTCACCCAGAGGTAGGTTATTCCGCACAAACACTGAGTATCGGATCTTCGGCTTAGAAGTGGAATACTTCCACTAATCTATAATTATATGTCTTCAACAGTGTTAAATATTGTCTGTCTCTAATTGTTTGTGAGTGTGTCAATAAAGCTGTGTGTTCTCAAACCTGTGCCTCAAGGCTCAACACAGCCACACCCAGTTACAATCTACAGTTGCTCCAACTCACAACACTACAGTATTTATTATTCACAGGTCTTTATTAGCTATATAATGTAAGGAATTAGGGGGCCTGAATGGCCAGTGGCTAGCGCTCTGGCGCTCGGTACCTGGCTTCGGATTCACGAGACCCGGCGGTGCCATGGATGTTTGTAGTGGTTCAATCCATTTCTCAAACATGCTGGAGGATTCACGTTGCCAGGATCGTGAGCGTTGGGGGCTGTTTATTTTCCGTCGTGCTTCATATTCTTCGACTACATCGCCCTCCTAAATCCTGATGGGCATTAGGGCATCCGAATAAATTGTGCAACTTTCATGGCTGGTGCTGAATAAAAAAGAAAAAAATTCCCATCTCTTCTTCCACACACAACAGATCCACATGATGTTGAATTTGACAGTCACACTACGAAGTGGTTTGCGGGCAGGAAATGTTTTCTTTTTTATGGGATAGGTTGTCTAAAGTGCTTACATACAACCCTCCCTGATTGGTAAGGCCTCGGAATTTTATTTAATACCTATGGCACATACTGCTCTGCTTTCAGAACCTTCTGCCTTCCTCTCAAATACTCCTTGCTTATGTTTGTTGAATAAAGCTATTATTTGTTATTCTATCATTCTAATTAAAAATTCTTCAAAAAGTAGTTTCAAAGATCAAATGCACTTTTATGTGAAGATTTTGAAAAACGAGTTGACTGAGTGAGAAAAGCTTCATAGAGCAATTGAGAATAAATCTGTGCTGATGCAATTTATAATCCATAGCGCAACTTTTAAAATTAAAAGCTATTTCCATCTACAATAACATCATTTTCATTTCTCTCGTAATCCTCTAACCATAAATATTGGAAATAAGATATATTAATTGAAATATAACATTCTCGGAATATGATGCATGTGAAACATTCTGTCTAAAAATAATCATTTCCCTACTTACCTTTCATAAGATGTCACACATGTTTATGTTTCCTATTTACATTCTTAAGTCATGAAGGAATTCAATTTTATTTATAGTACCAACTTAATTTGTATTTATCTATTTTTAGAGAGAAACGAGGATTATAGTACAGACGGCATTTGCAGTTTAAAAGTAAATCTTTCATTACAACAAAGTAGTTTCTAGGTTGGGTACATTAAAATTTAATTATATATTTGCCGATGAAATACCAGCAGTATTAATTTTAATGATGGCCCAACTACATTCAATTGAAATCTAAAAATACATTTGAATCAACTTTAGTACAATTGGTATATTTCTCGTTTAACAAACTACAATGTTTATCTTTGTCTTTAATGGTGTATTTCAAATTTATCATTTTTTAAAATTTTTATTTTTAAATTGTGCATTTATGATAGTAAACATATTCTTACAAACTTTTTCGTTTAAAATGTTATTCAATAGAACTTCCAAAAACATCAGACATTGTTTATTAAAATGTTATTTGTTTTACTTTTACTAATTTCCCTGTGCCACAAAGGAAAACTGAAATTTTATCTGCATTTATTGCAATAAATCTAAAAAAGGAATAGAATAAGATACTTTTATACTTTAGAATTGTTGTATTAAAGATTTGTTTTTAATCTAACAAAATTTTGTTTTTAATATAAATTACAATAGTGGAATTAAATTAGGTTTAGTAATGGTAGATTGTTCACATTAAAAATCTGATTAAATATCTAACACAATAGCAGTAGCATTAAAATTTTATTGCGTTTTAACAATTCAAGAGTAAAATCCTAAAAATACATTGGCCTTTGGGATATTAGTGCATATATCTTGTTTAATAAAATGTCTATTTGATGCTTATCTTTAATGGGTATAATTTAATTTATCATTTATATTAATTTTTATTTAAGTGTGTATTAATGTTAGTAAAGCATATTCTTAATAAAAATAATTCACTTAAAATTTTATGTTCAAAGTTATCACATACAAGAAAAAAGAAAATGTCAAACCATATTTATTATTAAAATGTTATAAAAATTTGTTAATTTGAAAATATTTAGTAATCTTACTATCTTTATTTTAATTTTACTATAAATTCATTTTGTTGCAAAAAAACAATTTTTATCTGCATTCTATTGCAATAAATCTAAGAAATAGAATAAGATGATCACTTTATGCCCTGGTGTTGCAGTAAAGATTTGTTTTTAATATGTAAATTTTGTTGGCATTTATTGAAATTTTTGAAAGGTGTTCTGTTAACTGAAACAATGTTCTATAAAGACCGAGTTACCCTTATGCATATGTTATCTGAGGTTTCTCGCTTCACCTAGCATTTTGATACTTTATTAAATAAACGGAATCAATCAACTAGAACCAATTAATCTGTCCCTCAAAGCCGTACGTAAC
>BPLR01006051.1:0-60895 GCA_021605095.1 Caerostris extrusa | reverse complement strand
AAGAATTATTGTGTATATAAAGAAATAAAAAGACTATTATTGCTTACATTAAAAAGGAAAGGCTTAAGAATCGTCTATTGCTAGTTCAAGTAGATTTTACAATCCTTTTAATTAACATTTCGAATTATATTCAACAGTTTTGTATTATTTTTATTAAATTTATTTTATTATTATCGTAATTCTAGTTTTGATTTACTGAATGAAGATTATTCTTTAACAAATAAATTGATAACAGACTTCTAAATAAACAGATTTGTTACTAACATAATTGTTGCAATTTTTATGTCCAATAAAGAAATAGCATAAGAATTAATATTTATTTTATATCAATCATTGTAAATGAAAAATTATTATTGCTTACATTAAAAATGGAAGTCGGAAGGATCTTTTTATTGCTGCTTCAAGCATACTATTACAATCCTTTAATTGACGTTTTGAAATATATTCAGCTGTTTTTGTATTGTTTTTATTTTAATTTATTATTATCATTATTCTAGACCCGATTTTACTAAATGAAAATTTTTTTAGCATAAATAAGCATATTTGTTACTATTAATGTTACAAATTATAACTATTGCAAATGTTATCTATAAAAAAGAAATAGCATAGGAATTATTATTTATTTTATATTAATCTTGATAAATAAATAAGACCTATTGCCTACATTAAAAGCAAAACCCAAGATCTTCCACTTGCTACTTCAAGCACACACTTACAATCATTTAATTAGCATTTCGAAATATATTTTTCAAATCTGTATTATTTTTTTATTTTCATTTATTAATATTATAGTCCTGAGTTTACTGAACTAAGACTATCCTTTAACATACACTCATGTCCATAAATTAAGGATAATGAAATTCAGGCAAAGAAAGAGACAGAAGCAAAGCAAATTTGACTTATTTGTAAAGTCCAATTATTAAACAAAAGGTAAAGAACAAAAAAAAAAGATGCTATATGTTTGACATAATTAATAAAAATTGCGATTTTTTACTCCCTGGAGCAAATTTCAAAAAGAACCTATTTACAAAAAAAAAACAGTATAGCATGGTTAGTATGATGGTTAATATGGAGTATGTCTCCGGACGATGCAATACAGGCCATACAACGCCTAGGCATGCTGAGTATCAAATTATCAATCTGATCTTGGGGAATATTACACCACTCATCAAGCAATGCCCTCCGAAGTTCCGGTTGACAGGTGGGACGGGGTTGACGGGCTGCAATTTGTCTGCCAAGCGTATCCACACATGCTCTATTGGATTCAAGTCCGGTGAGAGTATGAGGGCCAATCCATACGGGTGATATCCTCCAATTGAAGGCATTCGTCTGTTGTTTGCACTGTGAGGACTGGCGTTGTCATACATAAACAGAAATTCAGCACCCATGACGCCCCGAAACAAACGTACATGTTGTTCCAGAATGACAGCCCGATAGATGTGGTCTGTCATCGTTACACTCTGAACATGCAGGTCAGTTCTGGAACCAAGAATAATTCCTCCCCAAACGAGCCATCCTGCACCACCGTAACGGTGTCGTTCAATGGGGTTTTCTTGGTGGTACTACGGTTCTGGCGCTCTTCATATGAAAGTCCGGCGAGAATCAGACTGCAAAAAACTAAACCGGACTCGTCGGAAAACATCAGCCAATACCACTGTTGCGGTGTCCACAATGCATGCTCTCTACTCCAGGTTAATCGCAGGCGACAGTGAGTTGCGGTAAGTGGAACACATCTGACAGGCCTACGAGCATATAGACCAATGTGCCCTAAGCGTCTGTACACGGTCTGCCTTGAAACTGTCATACCGGTAGTTGAAGAGAGCTGACGAGACAGATCTGATGCTGTGCTCTTTCTGTTTCTTTTGGCAATAACTGCTAAATATCGGTCCTCATTCGGCGTTGTAACTCGGGGCGACCTGTGCTGTAACATCTACTCACATTACCATCATCTTGGAATCGTTGCCAAAGCCTGGAGATGATACTCTGGGAGATTCCAAGTTCCTCGGATACTTCCAGCTGGGTGCGTCCACATTCCAGTCGTCCGATAATTCTACCACGTAAAAAAATCATCCAAATGCTTCCTTTGTGCCATAACTATACGGCTATTGCACTGAAAGACTTTTAAAGCGCTTGTGAACAATTTTACTTCTTGGCCACCATTCGCCCATATACCTCTCTCTTACACTCGTCATTGTGACGTACTATCCGCGCCATCAGGTGGTTTCCTGTAATTTGCATATTCTTCTTCAAGATGTGTGCGGTAATTCTACAGGTGAAATTTTTATTTTAAAGTTCAATTGCTGTGTGATTCTGAATTATCCTCAATTTATATATATGAGTGTAAATAAACGGATTTTGTTACTGTCATAACAGTTGTAAGTTTTTATCTCCAATAAGAAAATAGGTGTGTTTCAGACATAACTATTTCAAATTATAGATTTTTCGATATTTAAATCAGATAGTTTATTGCAGAAGATATTTATTAAAATAATATTGTTCTTAAAAAATAACCTTTCTGATTTTTATAAGGTACAGCAGGAATCACATTTAACTTTGTTCCCTTCAGAAATGGAAAAAAGTAACTCAGAAAAATATTTATGTTTTTGTTTATATTTTTTTACCAGATAGACTTTATATTTTAATCATCAACCACTTTCAACTGTTCCTGCTGCTCTTTGATAAATTATTATCGGGAATATATATATCAAACTGAGGTACGTGTCTATATCTCTTGCCTTGTCTATGAGTCCCTGGATGACAGCCACAATGCAATTAGTTATTGTTCCTTTTCTTGTATTTGTACAAGAATTTCGCCTCAAACCACCATCTTTCAATCATCCATTAGGGAATGTGGTATCAAATAAGTTCTTTGAATGCTTTTTACAGAATTGGGCTTAATAAAAATATATAGCATGTTAAAATGTTTTTGTTTTCAAACAAATGGTTGATTTTTTTTTTAATAGAGAACATTTTAATTTAAAACCTTGTAAAAAAATGCTTCCATCTCCCTTAACATTTATAAGTAAATTTTTAACAAATAACTGTAACACATTACGCATTCTTTGAATAATTGATTTCTTATTTTCACGTAATTGAGGTATTTTTCATAAAAATATTACCATGATTCACAAAATGTCAAGAGTAGTAGTACGAATCAAATGGACTTAAAAACATAATGACTACTGAGGTTATACAAATATAAAGGATATATTTACAAAAAATGTATGAATTTTGATATATGTGGTATTTTCAATTTGTTCTTTTTTACATTTCATTACCCTGTAGCAACTTTATTTTTAGTACGAGTATTTATTAATTCATTAATTTTTAATTAATATTTATGAAATAATAATGGTATTTAAAGTAATATATATATGTAAAAATAATAATTAATGAATATATATTATTAATTTGTTGTCAGAATAAGTAATTAACTTACCTTTACAGAAGTTTGTTCGTTTCCTCTGCAATCAGATAAATCTATGAATTTATCACAAAAAAAAATCTTTTTCAATACAATTTTGTTAGAAAAATTTTAAACATATCTTCAAAAGTTATATAATGTTTACAATTTATAATCGCTTTGTAAATTTAAAAGTATACACCTTTAAAATATTCAAGTTCATTATTAAAATTCAAATAAATTGAAAAAGCATATACAAACCCCAGACCAATTGCATAAAACTGTGAAAAAGAAAAAAATAGTTTAAAAAATGAAAAATAAAACCATGAAAGAAAAATTTATGTTCAAATTTTTCCTCAATCTCATTTTACATACTCAAACAACCATAAAAAAAAAGTAAAAACAAAAGATTGACAGAAAAAAAAAAGTGAAACTTTTTTCCGATCGTATTCAGACCTCACCCGACTTTTCAACAACCTCAAGTTCCTTTCCCCTTGCGCCAGGGGTTTCCTGCATTGGCCAGGTACCATCCGAATTTTCGACACCCACCAAATAACTCTACAAATTGCTTAATTTGAAATTCTTGAACGGTTTGCTGCATTTGCGAGAGAGGCCGTTATTCCTCAACTACTGCAAATGCCCTCGCCACCATTCAACTCATCCGATATTCTCTGTATTGTACTCAGGAAGCCGGGTCGCCCCTGCACATGCTTTGAATATTAATTCCAAGTGTTGCTTCCCGCCCTCATATGCAAAATTATCAGTTCATCCCTCTTCACTTTGGTGTGAATCCACGTGCGTGAGCGTCTATGTATAAAGCTGTGTTGCCGCTTATTAAATGCATATTTAGGGAACGTCCTTCCAGCGTTCTTCCTAACTCGCTACAATGCTACAGCGGTCGGATATTTCCGTGATAATGGTATGGGTATTGTATCGGAGCATTACAATGTTGCCCCAAAATTCATTCGGTTAATCAAATGAAAATCTGTGCTCGTGTGTACACAAGGGATATGCATCTCTTTCAAAAGCGTGGTTAACTCTGCTGGAGTTAAAAGATAGGATAATTCTGGATATTTTGATGTGTAGCATTGTTTGTAATCGAATGGAATTTCCATTGTATGTAATACTGTGAAAACAGGAAATTAAGTTGGGATAATTTGCTTAACGTCGAAATCTGCATTTGACTTCTGCAATGCATATCGATTTTAAGGTATTTGTGGATATGTCTTGCAGAATAGAAACTGTTTTAATATTGAATTTTTTTTTTAATTTGTATACAATTGAGCAAAACTTTCATAAGATTATTTGGAGATTGTTTGTGAAATTTATTGCTGCATAATAAAGTTGACTTTCAATTTATTCGTTTAATTCATATGACAATATTATACAAAAGAGATTTATCTCTCTCAAAAGCGTTGGTAACTTTGCGGCTTACCATAAAACGTAGTGGAATTCTAAATGCTTTTATGTATAGCAATTTTATATAATCAAACAGAATACGTTTCGTATCTAATATAGTTCAATTTAGCAATGGAATTTGTGTAGTTTATTTTTAAATATTGAGTAACGTTTTACAATTGTTTGCTCGAATACTTTACAGATAATTATACATTTTTATAATGTATAGTTTTTGTTTAGTTTTCTTCAAGAACGATTTAAAAATAAATATGTTCACACTCAATTACTGGTTAAAATGTCAAAAGTAGTACTACCAATCGAATGGACGTAAAATATAAATGAAATGTCTGAATTCAATTTTAGATTTAATAATACAATAAAATCGTTGAGCCGAAAAAATTTAGAAAAATGTATGAATTTTGGTATGCGGCATTTTCATTTTGTTCTTTATGCATTTCATTACCCTGCAACTTTATTTTATTACGAGTAGTTATTTATTAATTCATTATCTTAAAAATAATAATTAATGAATAATACTTTTTAATTTGTTGTCAGAATAAAGAATTAACCTACCTTTATAGAAGTTTGATCGTTTCCTCTGTAATCAAATAATTATGAATTTACCATAAATTTATTTTTTTTCAATACATTTTTTCTTACAAACATATTAAACATATCATCAGTAGTTATAATGTTTACAACTTATAATCGCTTTGTAAATTTAAAAATAACTTTCTTTTAAAATATTCAATCTCCATGATTAAAATTCAAATAAATTCAAAGCATATACAAACCCCTAAATAATTGAATAAAAACGTGAAAAAAAAAAAAATGGTTTTAGTTGAAAAATAAAACCATGAAAGAAACATTTAGGTTCGAATTTTTCTTCAATCTCTTTTACGCACACAAAACAACCATAAAAAATTAAAGCGACAAAAAATTGACAGAAAAAATGAAACTTTTTCCGATCAGTATTCAGATCTCACCCGACTTTCCAACAAACACAAGTTCCTTTCCCTGCGTCAGGGGTTTTCTGCCTTTGCTGGGTACCATCCTGAATTTTCGACACCCCCCAAATAGCTCTACAAATTGCTTAATTTGAAATTCTTGAACGGTTTGCTGCATTTGCGAGAGAGGCCGTTATTCGTCAACTACAGCAAATGCCCTCGCCACCATTCAACTCATCCCATATTCTCTGTGTTGTACTCAGGAAGCCGGGGCGGTCATGAGCACGTCGCCCTGCACATGCCTTTTCTTTTAAATATTAATTCCAAGTGTTTCCTCCGCCCTGATTTGCAAAACTATCAGTTCATCCCTCTTTCACTTTGGTGTGAATATACGCGTGAGTTTAATCTATGTATAAAGGCTGTGTTGCCGCTTATTAAATGCATATTTAGGGAACGTCCTTCCAGCGTTCTTTCCCAACCCGCTAAATGCTACAGCAGTTGGATATTTCCGGGATAATGGTGTGGGTATTGTATCGCGCGTAACAATGTTGCCCAAAAATTCATTCGGTTAATCCAAATGAAAATCTGTGCTCGAGTGTACACAAGGTATATGCATCTCTTTCAAAAGCGTCGTTAACTCTGCTGGAGTGAAAAGATAGAATAATTCTGGATATTTTGATGTGTAGCATTGTTTGTAATCGAATGGAATTTCCATGGTGCGTAATACAGTTGAGGCAGGAAATTGAGTTGGGATAATTTGCTTAACGTCGAAATCTGTATTCCACTTTGTATAGCATATTGATGATTTTAGTGTATTATTTGTGGGTATACATAGCATAATGTAACTGTTTTACTATAGAATTTTTGCTTTTTTTTTTATACAATTGATCCTTTTTATAAAAAGATTATTGAGAGGTCATTTGCGAAATGTACTCCTGCGTAATAAAGAGGACTTGAATTTATTCGGTAATCAAATGAAAATATTTGTATGCGTTTACACAAGGGATATATCTCTTTAAGAAGCATTGGTAACTTTGCGGGTTTCCATAAGACATATTGGAAGATTAAATCTTTTAGTGATGTATAGAACTTTTATATAATCAAATGGAATTCGTGTTGTGTCTGATATAGTTTGAATTAAGCAATGAAAGTTGTGCAGTTTATTTAATGTTGATATGTAGAGTTTACACAAGTTTTGCAATTATTTGTTGAATACATTACATAATATTAAATATTTTTATAATATAAAAACATTTGGTTATATTTTTATAGAACGATTTTTATAATATATTATGCACATATATATATTTTATTCATTCTCAATAAAGTTGATTTCGAATTAATATGATTAATCCACATGAACATTTGGGAAGTTAAGACAAAGGCTATATTTTAGACAAAGATTATATTATAAAGGTTATATAGACTTCTGTTGAGTGTATCGGATTTAAATGTTTGTTGTGTAACATTCATTGTAGTAAATGGTATTTGCATTTTACTCACGCAATGTATTCTATTGTAAGATATTTTCTTTTATGCGGGACATAATTACAAAACATTGTTAGAATAAAATATTACTTTATTTTTTATAAACGATTGAGCAAGACATTTATAAGATTATTTTGGTTATCGTATGTGTAATGTATCCGTTCGTAATAAAGTTTTCTTTGTATTAATATGACTAACCTAAATGAAAATCCGTGATGTGTTTGTCTAGAGATACATCTCTTTCAAACGCACTAAGCTGGTAAAACTAACTGGTTTTATTCTTGTTTGCTAAATCTAATAAAAAGAAAGGGTGAATTTGAATACGTTGATGTACATAAATTAAAAATTTATTGTTTCTGATATTGTTGAATTAAGAAAGATAGTTTGATGCATTGAAAGAATCTTTTAATAATAAGGTTTCCTTCCCACATTCAACATAATGAAAATATAAAAACTCTGTGAGACATATGTATATAATAAAAATAATAAAATATCTATAGAAAAACTGTATGAGAAAAAAAAATGAATCATTTGTAGGCCTACGCATGAAAATATCTAATTTCACTTTTTCTATCAACCATCTTTTGAAGGTGAAATCACTTGTTTAAACATAAAAAAATATTTCATATTATAAAATACGGATGGAATTTAATATCATATTGCTACATATCGATGCATTATCAATAATATTTTACATGTAATTTCAATCAAATTTTTAAAATTAAATTAATTATAGAAATAAATCTCACATTTCGATAGCTACAAAACATTTTAACATATTATAAATATATACTTAATATAAAGTAAATATTATTTTGGAAAATAAAAAAAAAAGGAAGGAATAATACAAAAAATTACTGTAAAATAATTTAAATTAATATAAAGAAAGAAAATACATCTTATTCATACAACTTATAGATAATTGGCTTATATGTTAACATTTTTAAAGACTAAAGTAAATTTTAAACGTATCAATACAATTTATATCATGTAAAACAACAGAAATATTAGCACTATTTATGTTATATCAAACTCTATCTAGAATTCTACAATTTCTAGCCAGTTATAATGTTTTCTCAAATAAATGATGCATGAATTACGAAATTGTTGTTTTTGTTTTATGCAGTTTATAAAATGTTTGGTATATTTGAACATGTAGATAAATATGTTGCAAAAATATGCTTCAGTAAATACGTGGCAATTCAACGAAAAATACTTGTTTTCATATTTTAATACTTTTAAGTTACTCTTAATTACTAAACACATGCCATCATTACAAGCTATGTATGGTCTTGAATATGCAATATGAAATCACACGTTCTGATGAGGAAAGTAAAATATGCATGTTCATATTGAAGGTTTAATTTTTTGAATAGGAATACTTTGCTAATTTTCATTTTGATTTGGTATATTTGCACACATTATCTTACCGTATCTTTCAAAATTAAATTACAATATATTCAATATATTCAATATATTCAAATTATTTTCATTGCTTTGAGAACAAATTCTATACTGAAAACAGATTTAAAAAAAAATTTATCCAATAATTAAGATAAAAAATCTTTATAATAATTTTATTAAATAATTATTGCCTTCTTATAAAAACATTCTGTTTTTAAGTTAAAATAAAATGTAAAATGAAATGAAATCTGAAATTCTGAAAATTCTCTCATTAAAAATAACTTACATATTTCAAAATATATATAAAAATAATATTTTGACATTTTATTTTTTAAATATTTAATGTTTAAAATGTAAAAAATAAAAAATATTTTAAACTAATTGTTGTCCAATAATTATAATAAAAAAAAACCTTCACAATAATTTTAGTAAATAATTATTTTTTCTTCGTTGATAATAATTATTTAATAAAATTATTATCTTCGTAGAAAAAAAAAACCCATTCTATTTCAATTTCAATTAAATATAAAAAGTAAATCTGAAATTCTGAAAATTCTGTCTATAAAACTTTACTTCACTTATTTCAAAATTAATTCAAAACAATTTTGACATTTTATTTAAATATTTAATGATTAAAATGGAAATACTTCGATTTTCTGACAAATATAAGAAAAGAAAAAAAAAACCTAATGGATATTTAAATTAATTCTAAGAAACGTACTCAGAAAAAAGCACAAAAATCGTCAATGCAATAAAAAAAAAAAAATATATGTTTTTGCATTAAGAAAATTTGATGTCACGCTGTTCATTTTTATTAATTGCTTCAAAACAGAATAACTAATTTACTTAATTAAATTAATGTATAGATGCAGTGTAAAATTAAATATTTATAAGTTTTAAATAATGAATAGACTCGTAAAAATTTATTAGTTGAAATGTGAAGATTGATTGATGGACATTGATATATTAATGTTCAACAATCAATAAATAATTGATTTTTATTTTTACCTTTTTAAAGGAAACAAAAATAAAAATAAAAAAATTAATAAATTAATTAAGAAACACATTTATGCATTTGTGAAAGCATCTCTGTGGCCTAAAATAAAGCAATATAATATAACATATTTTTAAAAAAATTTTAGATTATTGATTTTAAATGTAATATAAATTTGGTTTATATTAATACCCAAATTTTATGCAAAAAAAATCAATATATTTTATAGTTATACCAGCGATTAATCGAGCAATAGATATACATGCATTCGAATTAGAATCAACCTGGAAAGAAGGTATTGTATTTCTAAAGAGGTGTACATTATAAATATTCCAGTGTTTACTCAAGGATTAGTACCCTTCATATGCCTTCCAGAAGATTCCAACATTTTATTTCAGGATATTACCCCTCCTCCCAAATGCTGTTTTTTATGTGTTCATATCAAATTGCTATATCATCAAAATGGGTATAATTTATCAACTAATCTTTCTTCGTGATATATATTGGGAAAGGTTGAATTTGCTTAATTTCTATTTTATCTTATTGATTCAAGATGGGGCTTAAATTGGATCTTGAAGTGGACCCGATGTTATGGTCCAAAGTCATAGCTTCTAGAAAATTAAACCTGGGTTGGGAGCGGATAAACTTTCGGGAATATCTGCGACCAGTTCAGTGCTTCAAATGCGTCAAGTACTGGCCCATTGCCAAGGTTTGCAGACAAGAAAAGTAGATCTGCACGAAATGCGGTGACATTGACCACAGATGGAAGAGTTGCACCAAAGAGGAAAAGTGTGTTAACTGTGTTAACCACAATGCTAAGTTCCACACCAAATTAAGCACGACACATGGCTGCACGGACAGCAAATGCCAAATGAAAGAGAGAGAGAAAACCTTCATCGCCTCCAGAACTAATTATGGATAATTACAACATCTCACTATCCATCAAAGGGGCCCATATAAACCTTTGGTAACTCCAGAGCAGCCAACATCCAATTAAATCAGACTATCATCTCACAACAACTTGATTTTCTCTCTCTCAATGAACCGATACCTATGAAGACAAAATAACACGACTATCATTTGTAACACTATTTTTATTTTTAATGAAAGAATCTATCCATTGATTATTTGTGACAGTAGAATATAGGTTGGAATGCTACAGGACAAATCAACTGACAATTAATTTAACTTAGAATTCTTGCATCAATTGAAATTTAATTTCCATTTAAATACTTTGTACTTCAGGAAGTACACAAAAGGAAAGGGTTATTCTATCGATAAAGGAAACCTACTACACCTAAGTAAACTGTACTCTCGCCTAAATTGTAAAAGTTTTCCCATTGGATATCACTTTTTGCTTTTCCACTTTTCCTTGATAATTGCATTTCAATTTATCGATTTTTGTCGATTTTGCAATAAAACCACCGGGCATGGCAACTTAACTCTCTTCGTCCATCCTTTTTTTTTTTTTATCTTCCCATAACTTCTTCCTTTCGGTCTTTTCCCTTCCTCTCTTGAGTAGGGCGATCTAGAGCTTCGATTGTAATCCTATCGATTGTGGATACGTCTCTCTCTTTTTTAATCGATATCAGACAGACATTGATAAGGTCTTAAACCACAGAAAATCCATGGCAATAATAGGAATGGGTAAAAAGTTATCCAAAAATGCAATTAATTATTTTCCTTACTTTTTTACTTTCGTTTTCGGTTTATTCTTATATTTCTCCTTCAGTGAGAGTGTTTTAAAAAAAAGAAAAATTAACTTCGAGATGAATTTATAGATATTAGTTATGCACCTACTGATAATTGTTTTAATTTAACAATGGAATAAGTATACCAGCAATTTGTTTAAGATGATATATTAATATAACAATCAAAAACATATTTAGGGGAAAAAGGCATGGTTTAACATACATCTTATTTTTACCGAACGCGACTTAGAAAATACGATGTTTATTAAAAGTGTTTTCTCATATTCATATACATTAGAAATAATTCCAAAACTGTATAAACTCAAAATTCATGGTACAAACTGCAGCTATAAGAAGTTCTAGAAGAATGTTTCATTAGGAAAAAGCCCAATTATGTTACCTTATAAGCAATATAGTTTCAAATATTTATTGTAAAATATAATGAACTTGTTATCATTTTAGATAGAATCAGAATTAAGTAAATTTAAAAGAAATAGCAGGTTAATAATGAATTTAAAATTTCATTCTTTGTGCCCAGTTCTCCTCAAGTAAAGTAAGAATCTCAACGAAAGTTCTTTGGAAATCGTGCAGATATATAATAATCATTTCGGAAATCATGTATCTATATAATAATCATAATCATTTTATATTATATAACTTATATAATGATTCTTATTTTGTATTAATTTTTATTAAGATTCATTAATTAAATATATCTTATAACTTGTCTGTAATTTCATTCTACATTTCAGAGTTTCGAACAAATATAATTTCGCTAGAAAAAAGGATTTCAGGTGAACAATAACTGGGCATACGAAAATTTCAACTCTATTTACATGGCATTCTATTGTGATAATTCAAGCTTATTTCCATAAAAAGTGTATGACATTTTATTATTTTCCATTTACGTAAGCTAGTAAAAACCGGAATTATTTGAGATGGATTTAGTAATAAAATCCACTCAAAACTGCCTTTTTCTGTGTGATTAAAAATTTATATTTCTGTCTTTAATGGCTTGTTACTACTTTTTTTTTTTTTTTATTCACTAAACTCGTTGTTGACCGTTCCATAATGCAAACCATATATTTTGTCAGTTTTTTTTTTTTTTTTTTTTTTACAAACTCTTTCTGGCATTTAGAAACAGATTACTATTGTCCGACAAAACCTTTTAAACTCGTTGGACACTCCATAAAGCGAACCATTTCTTTGGTCAGTTTATTTTTTAAAAATCCTTTTCGACATTTTGAAACAAACTACTATTTTTTTTGTTCATGTTCATCCAATGTTATTCGCCCAAGCTCGTTGACTCCCCCCGCTCTCTCTAATGCAAACCATTTCGTTTGTTATTTTTTTACAATCTCTTTTCGACATTTTGAAATATGTCCCTTGTAAAAGTGGGTTGGCATCCTCTATTCACTATAGATATCGTTTATTTTCAAATCTAAGGATTTTCCATCTTCATACTTAACATGCCTACACCCAGAAAATTTGTTTTATTTTTCAAAATTTGTACTGAATTTCCTCAGAATATAAATTGCTGCTTGGTAGCCAATTGGCTAACTCTCTGGTCTTTGGTACCACAAGCTTCAGGTTCTAATTCTGGCAGTGGCATGCATGCTTATTAATGGTTCGGTATCCACGTTAAACAGTAGATCCCTGTCTAATTAGTTTAGAGTGTGCAAAAAAAAAAATACCGTAGAGCTACAAACCAAACCAATAATATTATAAATTTGACGTGCTGATTGTCAGATACATTTTACCATTGTTTAAAATTGAAAACAAAAAGGTTCAATGCAAATACGTGTGTTTCTTTCTTTTAAAGCAAGAAATGACATTATTTCTGGAATTGTTTGTGTATCCACGCATCGAAAGATATATTAATGACACTCAAACCTTGACTACATTTTGATTACGAGTGATTTCAGTAATCACACATTGAAGTAAATCAAATATATTGATCTATTTTTTTTTTTTATATGATTTAAGTTTTGCTATTTTGGGAGCTCTTTCTACTTTTCTCTGATACAGGCATGAGGAAGAAAAAAAAAAAAGGAGAACTTTTTTGAAAGATCATGTCTGATTATTATCGGTAAAAGTGGAATCCATTTGTGAAATTAGAAAAGTACGCGACGTCATAAAAGATCCAAACAACCCTCGTAATTATATGATTCAGTAATGCATATAATTACCAAACTCTTTGAGGAGATCGATGTAGAAGAGAAGGCCCGAGGCATGCATTATTCTTCAGGATGTTTCTAATGTTTTTGAAGGAACCTGAAATGGTTGTCTAACGTTTCAGGGAAGCTCATTAAAGTATTCCGGAGACGAGAACCATCGTGTTAATTGCATTTTGGAAACTTTTGCCCATTTTGATTCTCGTTCATGTTTATTGTTATTACCTGAATTTATTTTTCTAAACTTATTAATTTTTAGTGTATATGTAGTAGGTTATTGAGATGGTAAGTACAGTTTTGGGAAGGGGGCAGGAAATTGCACATAAAATTGATCACAGAATGCCAGGAAATTGAAAACAAATGCTCAAAAATTAAAAGGAAACGCTCAGAACTTTTGTTATTTTTGAAAGTTTAAACAAACTTTTTTTCCCTGAGATTAGCAGTCCTTTCAATTCGATATATTTAATTCTAGGTCGTTAATTTTGTTCCTAGGAACAGCGATGTGTGTTTATGCATAAAACCTTGTTTCCTATTTGCATCAATCAAAATTGTCAAGTCGTATATTATTTTTGTTAGTAATAAATATATGTATAAGGCTAAGGTCTAAAATTCATTATATTGGATATATTAAGGAATGACTTTCTTTGAATATTTGAAAAATATAGTATGCATATCTTTAATTTTGTTTTTTTTTAATTTGGTAAAATTTGCCAAATAAAACGGACTAGATCTCAAGAAATTATAGAAAATATAATAATGAAGCAATATTTTATATCTGGCTAGAACACACATGCATTTGCATATAAAAAGAAATTTGGAAATTTTGTGTATTAATTTGGAAATATATGCTATTGAAATCATGATGAAAATGAAACGGTATATAAAAGGATCATTTTTTTTATTTTAAAATTTAAGTGCATTGTGTGACATACATTATAATAATTAGTCTATAACTCTGGATTACATATTTTCTAAAGTATTATCATACATTAAAATTTTTGCACTAAGTTATTATATTATTAAAAGTCCCTTTAATTATTATGATTTGCTTCTTTTTTTATATTATTGATAATTTCGAAAAAAAATTAAGAATACAAACGACATTTATTCTATCTTTTATTTACCAGTCTAAAAGAATCAAATCAATTTTTAGACTGACTTAAAATTTATTTGATATATATATATATATATATATATATATATATATATGATCATAAATTCATATTACTTTTTTTGTGTTTATTATAGAATAATTAGGTTAAATTAGTCATTACGCAATAGTAGGTTTTATGTGGAGTATTTAGATATTATTCATTTTACACAAATAGTATTTTTAAATATAAATTTAGTAAATTTATTATATCTACAAAAAATCGTAGGAAAGAGATAAAAAATATCTGGATAATTTTGAAAAATTTCTAATAAAATATTTCCCCCTGTAAAGAACTTCAAAAGGCTATTTATCGTTTCAAGAATAGTATTAAAGTATTTCAGAGAAGAGCATCATTGAAGAATTTTATATACTTTATTGTACAAGAAGCATCAACGTTTTAATTTTTATGTATTTTATTATACAATCGTAGAAAAAAAAAAAGAATTCTACAATATATTCCGTTAATTGTATAAAAATAAAACTTTTCTAAACAGAACTAATTTGTGCTGCAGAGAAATATGTAATCAAATGTAATCAGGATTTATAATTTTTTTTTTAATTAAACTTTCCCTGTCATATTTTATATTAATTTTGTTATGTGTAAATAATTGCTATTCATTCACTATATTTTTCTGCCACTTTTATTTTTATGAAAAAAAAAAATTTCAATTAACTCTTAAATTACAATCACTATCAATACTAAGGTTTTGGGGGAAATATTTTATGATGTTAGTCAAAAAATGTCGTCTATAAATCTTACAATACAAATTTCAAATATGATGCACAGAATAAATGTCTAGAATTGAATGTAAAATTAATTATTTCATAGTTTATTATTATTTACTACAATTATTTTACAATTCAAAATTCCCTCAATGTAGATAGGGAAAAATTATATAGTTTGAGTAATAATATTAAAAACAAATCTGTAATGTAATTTAATCAAATGTATGAAACACTTTATAATTCCAAACAAATTTATAAATAATAATTTCTTTGAAATTTACATAAGTCTGTTTTTTGCAAAAGCTTTTAATATTGTATTATTTAAAAACGTTCTTTTGATACAGACTTTTAATAAGATATATTTTTATTTTATGAAATTTATACAAAGAGTTTTCTATTATAAAATGTATTTTTTATTTATTTTGTTTAATTTTCTTACTTTATACTGCTAAAAATTAAAAAGCATACTTCTTTAATTAATTATTTTACTATTATCAATTATTTTCCATTAAGTTTCATTTTTTTCTGTGACGTTGATAAAAAGGGATTTTTTTACATTTTGAAAATTTTATATTTGCTTTTTTTATTAATTTATTATTATTATTATTATTATTTTTAACACAACTTAATTTAGCAATATTTCAAAAAATGTAACAATGTTGCAATAGAACATTTTAAAAAAATTGAGAAATAGAGTGTATTTTAACAGATAATCATAACTGTAAATAAATTTAATATCTTATAAAATAAAATATGCGAATATGGATTTTCAAAATGACAAGTTTTTAATTCCAAATTTTTTGAATGATTTTTTTTAGCATTATAAAAATTTTATTTTTTTTTTCTTTCTCAATGTATTTTTATTCTTTTAATTTCTGTTAATAAATGAAAATTACATTTTTGCAAACTAGTATTTTTTAATAAATTAAACGATTATTTACCAATATGGTTTTTTAGTTTCATGTTAATAAATTCAATTATGATTTATACAAGGAAACTTCAATTGTAAAAAAAAATATAGCTCATGAATATATAATTTTCTCAAATTTATTATGCGATTCTTTGTTGCATTTAATATAAAATAGAAAATACATAGCATTTTTATTTTTAAGTTTTCTTTGACAAAGTTTTACTGAAAAAAATTGAAATAAGTGAAATTAATTTACACGAAGGCATATTTGATAAATATTTTCGTTCTTCCTGTATTAAGATACCCTCAATCAATTCTGAATTTTTTAAATTAATTTTATAGACATTTGTAGGAAACGAGTAACTTTATTAAAAACTGCTTATATAAGTATAAATATTCACCATATTCCTACAAGTAATTTGCAATAAGTATATTTCCGGTTATAATTAAAAATATGTTAAAATTACTCTAGACTATGCTACACTCAATCAACTGGAATAAATTTTATTACTCACAAATAATTCGACTAAATTGTTCTATTCAATGTAATTTCAAGATTACAAAAAGCCTTGAATACAAAAATTTAGTATTCAATTCGTCATTATATGTTTTAAGCTTAAAAGTATTTCAAAAATTAAATGCTATTATATCCTTCATTTACTAATTTCCTAATAAAATTTTTATTGAACTTTTAAATTAATGCTTTATGTAATAAACTAAATGTATATTTCCTCATATAAATTAATGTAAATTCCGATAGTATATTTAAAATTTGAAAAAAAAAAAAAAAAAATAGCTGAACCACAAAGCAGTTTGCAAGCATGCTAATTGGACACATGTTTAATTCCTACTTGTAACAATATGTATCAGTGCAGACTAATTCTGGACACCTTATGCTTGTAAATACAATACACTAATATAATTCCTGCTAATATAATGTATTTTAAAGCAGATTCCAGATGATATAATCTCTTTCAATGCAGATCCTTTCTAGACAACGTATGCAAATTCTTGCTGATATAATTTTTTTTTCGATGGAGATTTCTACTAATATAATGCGTTTCAATGAGATTTCTACTTGTATAATGAGTTTAAATACATGTTCCTGCTGATATAATGCATTTCAATGCAGACTCATGCTGATACACTGCGTTTCAATGCAGATTCTTCCTGATATAAAGTGTTTCAATGCAGATACTTGCTGATATAACGCGTTTAGTGCAGATTCCTGGATAAGTTGAATTGCATATCCTTGCTATTACAACTTGCATTTAAAAACTGAGTAGCAGTCGTGAATGAAATATATTGTATATTACGAACACTGATGACCTGCCGCCTGAAGTTTTCATTGTTTTCTATCATCATTCGTAAATAGAAAATTATTTCCTTGAATGTATCTTTCATTACCTAAGAGAATCTTTACACAGAGAAGTGATATTTTTTAATGAAATTTCGATCAAATAAATGTGATTTCATGAGTCAGTTGCTTATATTGCTTTTAAAGTAAATGATATCCATTAAGAAAAGGAGAAAAAAAGAAACTTTTTTTCACAGAAATACTCCTTTATCTACGAAACCGTATTAAAGTAAAACCTGAATTGAAAGTGGATGCCATCAACTTATATTAGTATATGAAGTTAAGCAAAAGAAAATCCAGTTTACTTTCTGTGATTTAACTCACAAAAAAAGGGACTCGCTTTTCTCCTCTACGGTCACGTACTCGTTTTGGATTCTACACTTCTCCTTTCATTGACATGCTCTGAGTAAAACAGAATCCAGGAACAATCTGTGTATACTTTGAAATTTCTCCTTGTATAGTATGTGGCATTTCAGACTGTTTCTGGCGACTTTATACAGATTCCTACTGTTATAAAGTGTTTCAATGCAGATTCCTGCTAATTTCTTCTGATATAAAGTGTTTCAAAACAAACTCCAGCTAATTACTTCAAAAAAATTTGTTTCAATGTAGATTATTACTGGATACCTTAAACAGATTCCTGATGATATGATGTGTTTCAATGTAGATTATTACCAGATTCCTTAAGCAGATTCCTGCTGACATAATGTGTTTCAATGTAGATTATTACTGGATACCTTAAGCAGATTCCTGCTGATATAATGTGTTTCAATGTAGGTTATTACTGGATACCTTAAGCAGATTCCTGCTGATGTAATGTGTTTTACAATGTAGGTTATTACTGGTTATTACTGGATACCTTAAGCAGATTCCTGCTGATATAATGTGTTTCAATGCATATTCATTGGATATAATAATTATAGTACAGAATCCTGGATAAGTTAAATCGCAAAGTCTAGCTATTATACCTCGTATTTGAAAAACTGAGTATCAGTCCTGAGTTAAATATATTTAAAACTGCGAATACCGATTGCCTGTTGTCTGAAGTTTTCTTTGTTTTTCTCATGATTCCTAAATATAAAAATTTTTCTGTGAAAGTATCTTGCATGGCTTAAGAGAACCATTACACAGACAATTGATAATTTTTAATGAAATGTCCATCATATAAATGGGATTTTATGGATCAGTTGCTTATATTGCTTTTAAAGTAAATGATATCCATTAAGAAAAGGAGAAAAAAAAAACTTTTTTTCGCAAAAATACCGCTTTATCTATGAAATCGTATTAAAGGGAAACCTGAATTGAATGTGGATGCCCTCAATTTATGTTATATGAAGTTAAGCAAAAGAAAATATGGTTTACTCTCAGTGATTTAACTCACAAAAGAGGGACTCGCTTTTCTCCTCTACGGTCACGTACTCGTTTTGAATTCTACACTTCTCCTTTCATCGACATGCTCTGAGCAAAACAGAATCCAGGAACAAATCAGTGGAACACAGGACTAAGTACCTGGTATGGAGCGAGAAATTCATAAATCTGTATCTCGCATTCGTCGAATACGGTTAATTGAATGCCATTCCTCCCCTCATCCGGTTAAGTTTCAATGTTGTTCAAATAGAAGCTGGCTTGTCAGACAAAACTTGTTAATGACGTTGGAGAGGTGCCAAAATTTAAGCCTCGTTTTCTATTACCGTCATTCCCAGGTCACATCACAGTGGGAATCGGGGAATAATTTACTCGGTTACCACGGTGTTTCCAGAAAAATGTTGTCTTTTGCGAGGCTCAGAATAACTCGGTTTATCCAATGATTCCTCTAATTTGACATTCATTGATGTTACTTCATTTTGTTGGTGAAAACGCAATTAAGGAAGATTTTCGGAGAAGAAATCATATATATAAAGGAGACGTGTTTTAAAAGTTTTTGGGGATTTTCAAGAATATTTTAGTTTGAATTGATTTCTTTACGAATATTAGATGAACTGAGTATTTGTTATTTTAAGGGCTGTATTTTGTTTAATAAAAACCGTGATTTCTATTATTCTTTTATCTCCACTACTAGTAAGCGTTATTACGTGACGTAGGCTCTGAAATAATGCGATTACAATTATAATATCTTAAATACTGTATATTAATTTATATCATATAGGACACAGTATTTTTATTTTTTTAAAAAATTCAAATGATTTGCAACTTTGATTCATATATTTACTTAAAATATATTTTATAAAAATTATAAAAATTGATTCAAATATAGAACTTTTAATGTTCACTGAAATGTACAGCAAATTAATTAAAACATTTTACGATAACATTGTGTATCTGATTTAGTTGCTATAACTAATATTTTCATTTCTTTAAAAAATAGGTTAATTATGAATTATATGCATTTTTTTAATATAAAACATATTTTGAATATTTATAGTCGATCTGTGAATTTTAAAAATTGTCCATGCGCCGAAAATTTTACAATGGCATTTTTCACATTTTTTATCAGGTTTACCCAATTCATAACAGCATGTGAGCTTGTAGATGAATTATTTTTTATAGAAGTGTGCTTATTTTATTATAGAAATATTTTAATTTTATAATATATTGTTATATTTAATTTAATTTCAAAATCTCAGTTAAAAAATTGTTTACGGTTAATATTCATTGTTTGTGATTAATAACTTCAAATATTTTCATATAAGTATGAACGTATACATACTTAACGTGTTTGTATAACTTAGTGGATATTTTGATGTATATTTACCATGAAAAATTAAAATTTAAACTGGTTTGCATTCAACTTATTTATTAAGAAAATTAAACAAATTCGAGAACCTAGAAAAGCAGATTTCCTTTATTTTAAATCTAGTTTAACTTTTTTATATTTTTGAAAATTATAAATGTGCATAAAAACATGTAATTATAAAGTTAATCCAAATTCTCTTTTATTTAAGCTTTGTTAGAGATTTGCGGAAGACTTTTAAGTTAAATTAGACTATGCAGACGAAATAAAGGTTAAACATATTTGTAATTTTTATATTCAATTTACAAAGTAAAGTAATATAATATTTATGCAAATTTTAAAAGTATGTCGACATTTATAATAATTCATACTGACTAAGTAATTTCTTTTTTTTATATATTGCATTTAATTTCAGTAACATTTCAATGCTTTCTTTATTAAGGTTTAAAATAGCATCCATTTCAGTATTTTTAAACCAGTAAAGCATTAAATTTTAAAACTATTCAATTTTTATTTTGATTGTTCTATTTTAATTAATTCTATTGTTTTAACTTAATTAATTGTAACAAAACTGCATATGTAAAAATAGAATATTTAATATATGTGTATATTATATTTAGAACAACTATACTGAAGTTTGTATTGAAAATTTAACTATTTATTAAAACGTTATTTCAATAAATATAAAATCGTAGATATTTAGCAAATACGAAATTTTTCTAACTATACATGCAAAAATATTTAAAATTAATAAGTATGCAACTATTTTTTTTAATTATTTACCTTTTTTTTCCTTTTTTCTTTTATAGTTTATTATAATAGACATCAGATTTTTCTTCTTCTAGTAATACCGAACAATTCTATGCATTTCTGATACTTATAAAAATCAATAATTTTTCAACTATTCGTTTTATTCCAGGTATAAATATAATTTAAACTCGATAGAACTTGTAAGGATTTTATTTTACTTAAAATAAGATAAAATTTTGTCCCTATCAATAATAAAGGAAAAGCAAATTTAGAGAGATTTCAAATATGGAAGGAAATTCAATAACATATTCATTATATTTTTAATTTTATTTTTTTGTGCCTTTTCTTGTATTAAATATATTATTCGTTTAATTATATTTGCTATAGAAAATAACCAATATTTCTTTTTAAAATTTACTTGATTAGATTTCTTGTAATTCTAAAAAAATATTTGCAGTATATAAAATATGCTATTGTTAGTGACTTTTATTCTTCCTATAAATGTCAAAAGACATTAAAAAACATTATTTTTTTATTGATAAAACAGTAAAAATCAAAAGAAAAAGCATTACAAAATTAAATTAATTATTTTTAAAAAGACATTTTTTTTAAGTTTTGAATCTAAGGTAGGTAATATTTGAATGAAGATTTTCAATGAATATATATATTTAATTTTACATTTCGTATTATACAATTTTCAACTCTATAACAAAATAGCTGTAGTCACTTATAATGACGCATTATAAAATAAATTTAGTGTAATTTGTACTTAATACATAATACATTCACATAATAATATTTAAATCACAAATCGAATCTATTAAACTTAATCGATTATTCGAACAGCTATTTAGTGCATAGGTAAACATTCGATTTAAGGGTGGAAACAAACCAACCAATCACTTGTTAGGGATGATAATTTTACATAAGTGGGTTAAGCAATTTTTGAAGAAAATAAATTTTTTATTTAGTGCATATAGTTAATATATAAATTTTTCATCTCATTTTTCATTTAATATTATGTAAATAAAAATTACGTTAATGAAAATTAAACGAATTTTATTGAAATTAAAACTCCTAAAAATTATATTTCTCTTTGGATGGATTTCAAGCAGCTGTTTCAAGCGTCATAATTGGTTGGACAGAATCAAGATGCATTTTCATATTGATAGCAGCGAAAAGCAATTCTCCATGCAAAGATATGTGCTAAGTAATTTATACCATTCCTACTGTATACAGTAGGAATGGTATATTGAATCGAATTAATAAATTACTGATCGAAATGTACTGTTTCTACTGTACTATTAGCTGTTTCTAGTATATATATATATATATATATACATATGTATGAGTGTGTGTGACCCCCTAAGCGCTTTTCTTCATTAAATTCAATGTTAAAATTCCGAATACCGAGATAGCAGGCTAAAGTAATTATATATATATATATATATCACTATTCTAAAATTACAAAAATAAATATTTATTTAAAACCTAGGAATAATTTTTTATTACTCAGAAGGGTGGAGAAAACGCTTAAATGTATACAACGCCTTTTTGTTAATATATATATACAGGTTACCCATAAAATTTAGAATTATAAAAATTAGAATTAGAAAATTAGAACCAAATGCATTACAGCTATCATTAAAAAATAATATGTATATATATATATATATATATATATATATATATATATACAGAGAGAGAGAGAATTCTAAACGATTTCTTTCTTAAAAATTCTCCTCTTTATTTGAAAATATAATTGAATTAATATTGCTATCACCAGACCATCTTTTAAGACAATTTTATATTTAATTATGTATTCATAGAATTATTAGCTCATGAAAGAAGTTTAAATAAATGGTATGTATAAAAAAAAGCTTGTGAATGAAATTGAGAATTGAAAGAAGACATGAAAACAAAGACATAAAAACATTGACATTGAAAAAGACATCAAAACCTAGCACAATATTAATAAAAATACTATGACTGTTTTATGGGTAAACATTCGCTACTCATTTTACCTATTTTAACAAAAAAAGTAAATATTTTTTAAAGTAACGACATTTTATGTATAATAGATAAAAGAGAACTGAAAAGATAAATACAATCTTTAGTAACACATAAAACCAACTTTAACATTTTCAGTTCTTGTAAATGAGATTACAGAATGTTTAAGTTGCTATCCGTGCAAAAATACAAAAGTAGCACGGGAACCTCATGTTAACTTTGGATGTTTAGGCATTGTTTTGCCTTCAATAGCGTTGTTCCATAGAAAGTAAGGTATATGCATATTCACACAGAACCAACAGAATAATATCAAAATATTAATTTGGAGGAAGAATGGCCCAACGGGGGATATAGCAGGTAATTAAAATTCTGTGTTAAACATGGTCTAAAGCGGAAAAGTCTCATTTCAGGATTACGTTTATACTATTGGAGTTTCGTGAATGCGGTGAAGCGAAACACATTGCCTCATGTTATCATGATATTGCGAGGAATTGTGAATATTCAGGACGAAATGAATTGAATTTTCATCTCATCTACCCCGTGCGAGTGATTAAACAAGGTTTGTGTAGATAAAATTATGATATGAGCTGCTAAATTTGTTATTCAAGAAGCAATTGGTTCCTTGTAGAGTTTTGGGTGTTTTGCAATGGAAAAATATTGAAAATTAGTTTTACTTGCATTATTTTCGCTGTAAACTTGAGCTAACCTAAACTTTCATAGTTAGGTTGAAGGATGGAAAATGTATCTTTTTATGTCCAATAAGGAAAGGGCATGAGGATTATTATTTATTTTATATTATTCCTGGTAAATAAAGAAAACTATTATTTCTTACTTTAAAAAGGGAGCCCTAAGAACCTACTATTGCTATTTCAAGCTCACTTTTTGCAATCCTATCATTGACATTCTGAAATATATTATTGTTATTATTATTATTTAATTATTATTATTTTATTATTATTATTTTAATTATTATTATAGTCCGGATATTACTGAGTAAGAAAATTTTTTTTAACTTAAATAAATAGATTTGTTATTCACATAACAATTTCAAACTATACAATTTCGATACCTAAATCAGTTAATTAATTGTAGATGAGATTTATTGAAATAATATTGTTCTTCTGGAGAAAAAAAAAAACTAAGCATAAGAATTATAGTTTATAGTTTTTATATTATTCCTGGTAAATAAAAAGATTGTTTTTGCTTATTTTAAAACGAAAGGCCCATGGATCTTCTATTGCTGCTTCAAGCACACATTTAAAATCTTTTAATTGACATTTTTATATTCAAAAGTTTTGTATCGTTTTTTTTTTAAATTTATTTCATTATCATCATTATTCTTGCCCTGATTTTGCTGAATGAAAAATTTTTTAACATAAATAAACAGATTTGCTACTGTCATAACTGTTGCAAACATGTCCAATAAGGAAATTGCATAACAATTATTATTTATTTTATATCATTCCTTGTTACTAAAAACACTATTATTGTTTATATTAAAACGAAAGTCTTGAAGATCTTCTGTTGCTGCTGCAAGCATTTTACAAACCTTTAATTGACATTTCAAAATATATTCAACAGTTTAGACTTTATTATTATTATTATTATTATTATTATTATTATTATTATTATTATTATTATTATTATTATTATTATTATTATTATTATTATTATTTATTATTATTATTATTATTATTATTATTATTATTATTATTATTATTATTATTATTATTATATTATTATTATTATATTATTATTATTATTGTCCAGATATTACTGAATGAAGATAATTCTTTAACGTAAATAAATAGATTTGTTCTGATATAACGGTTTCAAATTATAGACTTTCAATACTTACATTCGATAATTTATTGCAAAAGATATTTATTAAAATAATATTGTTCTTCTTAAATAACCATGTCTGATTTTTATTAGGTACAACAGGAATCATATTTAACTTTGTTCCTTCCAGAAATAGAAAAGTAGCTGTGATATATATTTATTGTTTTTTTTATATTTTATTACAAGATACACTTTATATTTTTATCATTAATCATTTTCAACTGTTCGTGCTGCTCATTGATAATTTATCGTCGGGAATATATATATCAAACTGAGATACGTGTCTATATCTCTTGCCTTGCCTATGAGTCCCTGGATGACAGCCACAATGCAATCAGTTATTGTTCCTTTTCTTGTATTTTTACAAGAATTCTGATTCAAACCACCATCATTCAATCCTCCATTAGTGAATGTGGTATCAAATGAGTTCATTGAATGTTATACAGAATCGGTTTTAATTATAATATATATCATGTTCAAATGATTTGTTTTGAAAGAAAGGATTGATTTTTTTTTTTTTAAAGATAGAGGCTATTTTAGAAAATTAGAGATTATATATGTCTTCCCGCATCATTTATAAGTAAAATTATAACAAAAATGTTTAACACATTATACATTCTCTAAATAATAAATTCCTGATTTTCACATAATTGTCGTATTCTTCGAAGTCATAAAAATTTTGCATTGTAAAAGATTTTCAATACATTCAACACATGTAAAAACATAGAGCATTATTAATTCTTTAAATGTAAAAAAAAAAAATATATGTATGTATATTTTTTTTTACTGTAACCATGTGTATGGACGATTAATTAATGATTAACAATAGAAACTATTTCTTTTTCATATCATCAGTTGATCATTTGGTACAAGATATAAAGTATTTTGAACCTCCAAAATATTTCCTGCATATATAAGAGACTTCTTTATCAGATTAATAAATGAATAACATTAAATATGAAATATGAATATAATAATTTATTTTCAGAAATCTATTTTATTATATGATTATGAAAATTTGAAATTCTTTTCAATAAATATGTTGATATTTGCTTATGAATTTTTTTGACAAACAGAAAATTGGGAGCAAAATGACAAACAAAAAATGATTATATTTGAGCTTATACAAAAACATACAATGAATTAAATTAATTTATTTCTGTGACTATTTCATTTCTGAATTAATCCAAACTTCACATAGTCTGCATACATTCTTTTTTATTAGAAATTTGATTTTCTACATTATAAAAAAAAAATATATATATTTTATTTTTGTCAAAATTCGTTTTGTGCCATAATATAGTTTACATTTTTCATTATTAATCATTAATTAATATAAACATAGTAGAATCAAATGTATTTATTTTCTATAAGTTACTATTTTGGTTAAAATATGCTTTTGATAGTAATAAACAAATTCTTTTTTTCCCAGAAAAATTTAACAATCCAAAAAATGAGATTTTTTTTTATAAATGTAGAAAAAATTAAAAATAAAATAGTTTTTAACTAATGGTATTGAAATTAAAAGCGTAATAATATTTTTAATTTTAAGTAACCATTAACTAACGGTGTACCTTAACTTGCTTAATTAAAAAGGAAAGTGCATTTTTAAATTAACTATCAATTTTTTACATTAAATAAATGTTCTTACAAAAGTTAGGGAGAGGAAAAATGTGTGCTTTTATATTTATTAACTAAATGAAATGAGTATTTTTAAAGATTTTTTTTTTTAATATATTTTTTTTTTCTTAAGATTTTGTGTTTTTGTGATCCCAGACATTTCCATAATGAAGATATCTTACTATTATAATTTTGCATAATGAAGATTGAATGCACGTATAATCATAAAATATGCTTTGAAAATAAGAGAAATTGAAAAAAATATGTCAAATATCTGGGTATTCTAGATTTGTAAACTTCTAGATTTAATAATCTCGTTATTTTACTAAAATATAATCTAAAAATATAAAAATAATCTACAAAACAATTTTTTTTTAACTAAAAACATAATTTACTTAAATAACCTGTTCTTCTTAAAAAAGGTTTTAAAGATATTATAAATGCCTTCCACAATGTTTTAGATTTAAAATGATAAAAAGAAAATAACAATGATAAAGGAAAAATTCTTTTAATTACATATTGTAATTCAATTATTTTTTGTAAAAAAACAAATTGTAGGATTTCTTTAAAAATTCACAAAAAGAGAGTTTTATAAAAAATGAGGAAAGCTTTTTTCTAATACATGTTTAATAAGATAAATATTATACAAATATGAAAGTTTTAAGCGAATCTTCAAAAATAACCATATATATATATATATATATATATATATATATATATATATATTATTTTTAAATAAACAACACTAGCAACTGGCAAGTAGCATAACTATTACGGTGAACCAATGAGGATAGACCCCTTTAACCTCTTTAGCTTAACTCATATATAAAGTTACAATTAATTATTGACTGCTTAAAATGTTAGCAAAATGATAAAGAACAATAATGTTTCTAACAATATAAAAATGGTACTCTGAAAAAGTTAAAATGCTTAAAATAAAATAATAGTAAGATAAAAAAAGTTAAAAATATAAAGATAAAAGGAATTTAAGTTAAAAGATCGGTACAACTCGGAACCAAAAATAAATATTAATATCAAATTATTTGTATGAATAAAAATTACTCAAATTAGGTTAGTGCATTAGTACTTAAAATTGATTCTCAAAAGGCAAACAAAAAGTATTGGCATATAATATGAGTTTATTATGTAAATTAATAAAACTTAACCCAATTCATTACATAAACAGAAAAATAAACAATATCAGATTTTATTTTTTAATGTTTTAGAATATGTGTTTTGTTATTTTTGCACCATATAAATTGCAACAACAGCAATATTATTTTTAAGGTTTTATTGAATTTTATAATAATGTTAAACTTATTGTATTCCAGCAATGTAGATTACTTTTATAAAAATGTTTGGGAAACCAAAAATTAAAGTGCTGAACTCTCGTTGCGTTGGTGAACTATATTTAAGTAAATATATTATAGTAATGATGTTGAATCTGCCATCACAGTCAACACAGACGTAGGATTGTTTATAGAGAGTTGACAACATTGCACTGCTACAATTTCAAATGAACATTTTCAAGCGTGCACTGCAAGCTTTTCTCAAGGGAGATTTGCACCTACTTCGTACCTTCTGTAGGTTATTAATACTATTTCTTGTTCTACGGATCGTGCCCATCACCATATGCTCTAGAATTTTTATTGGATTTGAGTCAATCTCCGTCAGAATGACATCCATAAAGCTTTTCACTAAAACCCTCCATAATTCAAACTTTTGACATAAAAATTAAAAGATTATAATGCATGGTTTAAATTGTATTTGCACAAAGCTTGTGTTGAATTTAATACAACTGTCAGACCGAACGTATTTCAAATAGCTTCAAATGAAATCATACGTCTTTTAGGAAAAAAAAAAAATTATAATTGCATTTAATAGATTGTTAATTATTTCTAAAAGATGAAATATGCTCTTAATTGAGGTAACCCTGAATTAATTATGCTTAATAGGTTTATTTGTCACCACTATATTGAAATATTTTTCGAAATGATTGCTAGAATTGCTTGAAATAAACGAGAAATGAATATTAAAAAGTATAAAAGTTTATAAAATTTAAAATTACATTTTTGTAATTAACTGGAGTCAATTTATTTGAGAAAATAAATTTATCCCCCGATTTTGGCGCTTTCCTATAAAATTAAATATAATAAATTGTATGGCTATTTAAAAATATAACCATAATTATTAAATTCATTATTATAGTTAATTATATTAACAATAAAAAAAATAATAAAATTAAAAATTATTTTTGAAATTGAATTAAATTAAATGATATACTAATTTATTAGATAGATTACATATTAAATTAAACTAATCATTAATTTGTAGCGCGCATGTTGGCCAACCAGATTGTAATTGGGTGTGTTTTGGCTGAGTTACTTGAGGCACATATTGGCGAAATCACAACTTTATTTACACACGCACAAAGATCACACACATACAATTATACAATATTTAACATATTTAAAGGCATTTAGTTGCAGATTCGTGGAAGATTCCACTTCTAAGCGAAAATCGGATACTCTGCTACTCGCAGGATGTGTGTTACATGCTTCTTCTCTGGATGAGAATCTGTAGACGAACTTATACGCAGGGTTGAGCTAAATATATTTCTTCTCTGTATTAGAGACTGTAAACTAAACGGTTCTCAACAGAAGAACGTAGTTGCACTGTACTTCCTTTCGGGAAAGAGCCTGGACGCCAACTGACCATTTCTCCTGAACGCCAAAGAGGGCGGGGATCTTGCCGGGATCTTGCGGGGATAAAATAATTAACTACAAAGTAGTTTAAATTTAAAATAATTACTCTATCAAATTTTTATCTTTCTAAAAGATACCAGTTACTAATATTATAAAATTATATAATTACTCAATCTTTATATATTCAAATTTATTAATAAGTCAACTTTTTATTCAAGTTCTTATTGGTTGTATAAAAAATGTGTTCACTTTTACTGTGACCTTGCCTTTAAAAACTTACAAGTTATTTATGCGACTTCTAAGAATATTTTGTAAAGCTAAATTGCTAAGATATTTTTTCTTGACAAAAATTAAATTTTACATTTAAGATGATGTTGTTTTAAAGGAAATGAAAACATAGAAATGGAATTTATTTTTATTAGATCTAAAAGCGATTTAGTTTTCTCATTTCTAAAGTTAATTTTTATTTTAATTATTTATGAATTCAAAATAAACATGTTTCAAGAACTGCATGGTCTCTTCATTTCATTAAAACTGATAATGTATTGCAACTTTCAAAAAATATGTAGAAAGTATTTTTTTTTTTTTTTTTTGAGAAATGTGATCAGGAGTATGTATGTTATTTTAAATATTCTGACATCCACAATATATTTTTAAATTTGTTGAAGTGTAAATAAAAAGGATGGATTTTGTTTTATTAATACAAAAATATCGCAGTTTTCGAAAAGTAATTGCATTAAAAGAGTTCACTTTCGGATGCTGCAAATATTAAATGTTACTACTAAAGTTATTTATTTAAAAGGAAAAATTATTAGGATGATAAGAATTTATTTACCTTTTTAAATGTCAAATTAGTAAAACAAAAACAGTTCTCATAGGCAAAACTTAACGAGCTAAATTACTAATTGACTTGTTTAATGATTCCTGTAAAAATATTAGATAGGAATACGATTTTAAGAATATTTTTTTAATATGATGTATAAATTTATTTCATTACTAGTACATTGTTTTTCGGTGACAACTTTAAATTTAAAAATTTCATTTAAATTATCCATGATCTCAAAAGCTCAATGTTCAACTAATTTACTTAATATTTTATGTAATTCATCTTTTAAAATTTATATATATTCTTTTACGAAAAAAATGCAAATATAATAAAATATTTACGAAATAATCGAGCATTCTTCAAATTACATTTGTAAATTATTTTAATAATCATTTAATTAGACATATATTACAGTTAATTTTCAACGTGCATTTCGAATTTAACATCACTTAATCAAAAATTTAAATTCTTAACCACCTAAATGAAAAAGAATGAATTACTTTTACCTTTAAGATTCAAAACTCTAAATATTAAAGATTTCTTTTTTTTTTTTTTTTTTTTTACCTTTTTCAAATTTAATGAAATACGCATTCTTTGCTCCGAAAATACCTGAGTGGTATTAAAGAAATAAAATTTACGACGGCCATTAAAACAATAATAATAAAATTTCATCTATTCTGTTTAATTTCTCCATTTTCTTTGCAAATCACTACATTTCTCTGTCAGTTAATTTTTTTTTTTTCTCGTAAGTCTTCCAAATCAAGGAAGGACTTAGGAGTTGAACTGATTGAATTATAACTTGATTAGCGCAAATACGTTCTTCCAATTCACAGACTACTGAGAAAATTAATCAAAAATCTCAGTGTGCGTTGAATGGAAGAAAAGAAGAAAGATAAAATAGAAAAGTAGAGGAGGCATTTCCTCTATTTTCGTCCTCTTCCGTTCCTTTTTTTCCCATTTCTCTCGGTTTTCCCGTTTGTGACTTCGTTTCCCAGACTTTACTTTCAATTTGAGCATTCAGGAGCAAGGCGTGGATCAATAATAATAATAATAATAAAAATGAAAAAAAAAATAAATTCTTCCACCTTGGACGATTTCGTCGAGTCCAGATGAAGATAAATTTAAGGAGTTCTAAGTATGGATATGGAAAAAAATTTTTTTTTTTGAAAAGAGAAAGAAAAATCTTCGAATTCTAATCTAGAGCAAACTCCTTTCCGTTTATAAATACGTTTTTTTGGGTTTTTATTTTTTTTTTTTTTTTTTTTTTTTTTTTTTTTTTATCATCATCTCTCAGTTATTTCTCATACTGCTTGCTTCACTTCTAGCTTCACTTCAGCGGTGTTTTTCCAAATTGAATTTCAATTTTTTAAGAAATTCTTTTTTTTTTTTTTTTTATTTTTTGTTTGAAAGTCTATATGTATGAATGTATGTATTTCCTGTTAGTTTAGTACCGAATTTGAAATCTGAACCTGTTCGTTGATATTTTTTTTTTTTTTTGTCTCATTTATTTATTTTTTTTTTGCTGCGATTTCAAATATGTTGCATAATTGATTAAGCTGTCAGGTTGAATTTCTGAATGAATAAGAAGTGTGGTATAAAAAAAATATATCTTTTAAAGCAGTGAGTTCTCACCAATTTTTGCAGAAAGTAAACTTAAAACAATAATAAGTAAATACAAGCTGATAGGCGGTGACGATTTTTTTTTGTACCTTATATTTTGCACATTATAATATTTAAAAATAACAAATATTTTAGAAATACTAAATTAAATTCAAATTTTATCAAGATTAGGACTGTTAACTTCTCAATTAGTAATTCCTTTTAGGGCAATTTGAAAGGAAATAATTTTTACGAATTAAATTTAAAATTCTACAGATTTCTTTTTCAATCCATTTGATTAAATCATTTAATAATGTTACTAATGCTACTAATGATTAAAAACACTACGATATATAATACTTTTTTTTTTTAAATTTAAATATATATTTTTTTTTTTAAGAAAAATATAAATATATTAAACTTACAAAATATTCGAACATTCTTCAAATAACCTTTTAAAATATTAATATATCATTTAATTAGATAGGTGTTATAGTCAATTTCAACGTGCATTTTGATTTCAGCAGACAATTAAAAATTTAAATTCTTAACCACCTAAATGAAAAAGAATGAATTACTTTTACCTTTAAGAATCAAAACTCTAAAAATTATTATTTTTTTTTTTTTTTATCTTTTTCAAATTTAATGAAATACGCATTCTTTGCTCTGAAAATAACTGAGTCGAATTAAAGAAATAAAATTTACGAAAGCCATTAAAACAATAATAATAAAATTTCATCTATTCCGTTTAATTTCTCCATTTTCTTTGCAATCACTACATTTCTCTGTCAGTTAAATTTTTTTCCCCGTAAATCTTCTAAATCAAGGAAGGACTTAGGACTTGAACTGATTGAATTATAACTTGATTAGCGCAAATACGTTCTTCCAATTCACAGACTACTGAGAAAATTAATCAAAAATCTCAGTGTGCGTTAAATGGAATGAAAAGAAGAAAGATAAAATAGAAAAGTAGAGGTAGGCATTTCCTCTATTTTCGTTCCTCTTCCGTTCCTTTTTTTTTTCCACTTTTCTCCGGTTTTCCCGTTTGTGACTTCGTTTCCCAGACTTTACTTTCAATTTGAGCATTCAGGAGCAAGGCGTGGATCAATAATAATAATAATAATAAAAATGAAAAAAAAACAAAAATTCTTCCACCTTGGACGATTTCGTAGAGTCCAGAGGAAGATAAGTTTAAGGAGTTCTTAGTATGGATATGGAAAAAATTTTCTTTTTTTTTTTGAAAAGAGAAAGAAAAATCTTCGAATTCTAATCTAGAAAGAACTCCTTTCCGTTTATAAATACGTTTATTTTTGGCTTTTCTCTTTCTTTTTTTTTTTTTTTTTACCCACTGCCACTGCTCATCTCTCAGTTATTTCTCATACTGCTTGCTTCACTTTCACTTCAGCGGTGTTTTGCCAAATTGAATTTACAATTTTTTAAGAAATTCTTTTTTATTTTTTGTTTGAAAGTCTATATGTATGTATGTATTTCCTGCTAGTTTAGTACCGAATTCGAAATCTGAACCAGTTCGTTGATATTTTTTTTTTTTTTTCTCATTTTTCTTTTTTGTTGCGATTTCAAATATGTTGCATAATTGATGAAGCTGTCAGGTTGAATTTCTGAATGAATAAGAAGTGTGGTATTAAAAGAAAATACCTTTTAGAGCAGTGTGTTCTCACCAATTTTTGCAGAAAGTAAAACTAAAACAAAATAGAGTAAATACAAGATGATAGAGCTTGACGATTTTTTTTTTCTGTACCTTATATTTTACATTAAATTTTTAAAAATCACAAAGATTATAGAAATGCTAAATTATATTGGAAATTTTATCAAGATTAGTGCAGTTAACATCTCAGTTAGTAATTCCTTTTTAGGGCAATTTAAAACAAAATAATTTTTACGAATTAAATTTAAAATTCTGCAAATTTCTTTTTCAATCGACTTGATTAATGCATTTAATAATGTTACTAATGCTACTAATGATTAAAAAACTACGATATATGATACTTTTTTTAAAATTTTTATATATTTTCTTACAAAAAAAATACAAATATATTAAACTCTATACAAAATATTCGAACATTCTTCAAATACCATTTTCAAATTATATTAATATATCATTTAATTAGATAGGTGTTATAGTCAATTTCAACGTGAATTTTGATTTCAGCAGACTTAATTAAAAATTTAAATTCTTAACCACACAAATGAAAAATAATGAATTGCTTTTATCTTAAAGATTAAAAACTCTAAAAATTAAAGAATTTTTTTTTTATTTTACTTTTTCAAATTTTTTTTCCGAAAATACCTGAGAGGTATTAAAGAAACAAAATTTACGACGGCCATTAAAACTAAAAATAATAAAATTTCATCTATTCCATTTAATTTTTCCATTTTCTTTGCAATCACTACATTTCTCTGTCAGTGATTTTTTTTACCTCAATCTTCTAAATCAAGGAAGGACTTAGGACTTGAACAGATTGAATTATAACTTGATCCAATAATTATCTAATAAATCTCAATACCTCATTTTTTAATTTTTTGTGTATGATTTTTTTAAATATATATATATAAAAAAACAAAAAAAAAAATTAATAAACTCTTTTACGAAAATATTCAAAAATTCCTCAAAATGACCATTTTCTAATTATTTTAATCTATTATATAATTAGGTAGGTGTTATTGTTAATTTCAAACATGCATTTATTTTAGCAGGATTAAAAAAATTTAAATTCTTACCCACATAAATGAAAAAAGTGAATGATTTTCACGATGATTCAAAACTCTAAAATTAAAGATTTTTTTTTTTTTGACCTTTTACTTTTTTCAAATTTAATAAAATACGCATTCTTTGCTTTGAAAATACCTGATAGGTATTAAAGAAATAAAATTTACGACGGCCATTAAAACAACAATAATAAATTTCATCTATTCCGTTTAATTTCTCCATTTTCTTTGCAATCACTACATTTCTCTGTCAATTAAATTTTTTCCCCTTAAATCAAGGCAGGACTTAGGACTTGAACTGATTGAATTATAAATTGATTAGCGCAAATACGTTCTTCCAATTCACGGACTACTGAGAAAATTAATCAAAAATCCCAGTGTGCGTTGAATGGAAGAAAAGAAAAAAGATAAAAAAGTAGAGGAGGCATTTCCTCTATTTTCGCTCCTCTTCCATTCCTTTTTTTTTCTCCCACTTTTCTCCTTTTTTTCCCGTTTGTGACTTCGTTTCCCAGACTTTACTTTCAATTTGAGCATTCAGTAGTAAGGCATGGATCAATAATAATAAGTAAAGAAGAATAAAAAAACTCCAACAAATTCTTCTACCTTGGACAATTTCGTAGAGTCCAGATGAAGATAAGTTTAAGGAGTTCTAAAATGGGTATGGAAAAATTTTTTTTAAAAAAGAGAAAGAAAAATCTTCGAATTCTAATCTAGAGCGAACTCCTTTCCGTTTATAAATACGTTTATTTTGGCTTTTTTTTTTTTTTTTTTTTTTACCCACTCCCATTGCTCATCTCTCCGTTATTTCTCATACTGCTTGCTTCACTTCGTTTCACTTCAGCGGTGTTTTGCCAAATTGAATTTACAATTTTTTAAAAATTTTTTTTTATTTTTTTTTGAAAGTCTATATGTATTTCCTGCTAGTTTAGTACCGAATTCGAAATCTGAACCTGTTCGTGATATTTTTTTTTTTCTCATTTTTCTTTTTTGGGTCGATTTCAAATATGTTGCATAATTGATGAAGCTGTCAGGTTGAATATCTGAATAATAAAAAGTGGGGTACAAAAAAAAAAAAAAAAACTTTTAGTGCAGTCTGTTCTCACCAATTTTTGCAGAAAGCAAACCTAAAACAAAAATAGAGTAAATACAAGATGATATAGAAGGACAATTTTTTTTTCTGTACTTTATATTTTGAACATTAAATATTTAAAAATCACAATGATTATACAAATTCTAAATTAAACTCAAAATTTTTATCAATTTTAGTGCTGTGAACTTCTTAATTAGTTATTTCTTTTTAGGGCATTTTGAAACGAAATAATGTTTACGAATTAAATTTAAAATTCTGCAGATTTCTTTTTCAATCTACTTGACGTGTATTTAATAATGTTACTAATGATTAAAAACACTACGAAATACTAATTGAAAGAAATCTGATATTTGACTCAAAATTTTTTGGTATATATTTTTTTTTTTTACATAAATAATACTGCATAAGTTTCTTTGGTAGTATGAAACTTATATTTTACATATTTAAAATTGTTGAATTATTGAATTCATTTAAATATACGTAAATAATTTATAATAAAAATTGCAAGTGTTAAGTATTGCTAATACAATCAACGTAAAACTGCAATATTCAACTTTGGAAAAATTGTATTTTTAAAGTGTGAAAAGGTCACTTATTTAAAGGGTATTCCTGAAAGTATTCTTAAATATTTACACGAAAGCAATAATTATCTTTAGGTATAATCGTTGCTCTCGTGTAAAATATTTAAGAATATTTTCAGAAATACGATTGTGAATACTCTCTGTTATTCATATCTATTCTTAATATTTTAAGTAAGATGTGACAAACTGTAATATAATAATAAGAAATATTCAGAAATATAATTTATGAATATTTATATAAATATGCATAATATAAATATGCATAAGTATTTATAGAAATCAACTACGAGGATTTATGTACGAAGTTATTCATAGTTATGAGTGAGAGAAAGTATTAACAGTAGTATATTTAATCATTTATTGATAGACACTTAAGTAATCATAGGTATTTCTGATTATTTATATACACTGAAGTGACAAAGTCATGGGATAGCAATATGCAAATTTTCAGATGGCAGTAGCATCGCGTAGAACAGCTATAAATGCGCAGTGCTTTCGCAGAGCTTTCATTTCTGTTCAAGTTATTCATGTGAAGAGGTTTTGACGTGATGATGACCGCACGACGGGAATTAACAGACTTTGAACGCGGAATGTTAGTTGGAGCTAGACGCATGGGTCATGCCATTTCGAAAATCGTTAGGGGAATTCAACATTCCCAGATCCACTGTGTCAAGAGTGTGGCGAGTATGAAATTTCAGGCATAACATCCCACCATGGACAGCTCAGTGGTCGACCTTTGGAATCTGCACTTAACGACCGAGACCGGCGACGTCTGCAAAGAGTCGTAAAATTCTAACAGACAAGCAACACTGCGTCAAATAACCGCAGAAATCAATGTGGGACGTACAAGGGACTTGTCTGTTAGAACTGTGCGGAGAAATTTGGCTTTCTTGGGCTATTCCAGCAGAAGACCGACTCGAGTGCCTTTACTGACAGAACGACATCGCTTGCAGCGACTCTCGTGGGCACGTGATCATATCGGTTGGTCCCTAGATGAATGGAAAACCGTGGCCTGGTCCGATGAGTCGATTTCAGTTGGTAAGAGCTGATGGTAGGATTCGAGTGTGGCGCAGACCCCACGAAGCCATGGACCCAAACTGTCAGCAAGGCACTGTTCAAGCTGGTGGTGGCTCTGTAATGGTGTGGGCTGTTTTTTTTCATGGCATGGACTTGGTCCTCTGGGGCGACTGGACCGAACATTGACTGAAAATGCTTATGTTCAGCTACTTGGAGATCACTTGCAGCCATTCATGGACTTCATGTACCCAAACAACGATGGGATTTTTATGGATGACAACGCGCCATGTCACCGGGCCACAACTGTTCGCGATTGGTTTGAAGAACATTCTGGACAATTCCAACGAATGATCTGGCCACCTAGGTCGCCCGACATGAATCCCATCGAGCATTTATGGGACATCATCGAGAGGTCTGTTCGAGCTCAAAATCCTGCACCATCAACGCTTTCACAATTATGGACGTCTCGATCGAGACAGCATGGCTCAATATTCCTGCAGAAGACTTCCAACGACTTGTTGAGTCCATGCCACGTCGAGTTGCTGCACTTGGCCGGGCGAAAGGAGGGGCCGACACGATATTAAGAGGTATCCCATGACTTTTTGTCTCTTCTTCAGTGTATATATATATATATATATATATATATATATGTATATATATATATATATTTAGGCATAATCTTTGCTCTCTTGTAAATAAAAGAATATTTTCAGGAATACGATTGTGAATTTTTATGAATCTGCTATCAATATCTATTCTTAATATTTTAAGTAAGAGGTAACAAACTGTAATATAATAATGAAAAATATTCAGAAATATAACTTATGAATACTTATATATACTCGATATATATAAATATACATAAGTATTCATAGAAATCCACGAGCGAGGAGTTATTTACGAAGTTATTCATAGGTATGAGTGAGAGAAAGTATTAACAATAATATATTTAATCATTTATTGATGGAAACTTAAGTAATCATAGGTATTCATAGATATTTATAAGTATATTCAAGTACAGATATTCATGGGTATTCACGGAGATAGAATATGTATTCACGAACGGTTGCTATTTATTTTAATTATATTTATATTTAAGTTAAATGCTATTATTACATTATCCAAAGTTTTTGTATTTTCATTTAGCTGTTCCTCATGTTCTACTGTTGCCAGTCGTTGCTGTTTATGAAAATATTCTAAACGCATTATTACTTTTACATTTTATTTACTTGTCTTTAGAAAATTCCTCCTTTTATTATCCTATCGTAAAAATTAGAATATTTGTAAAATTTGTGAATAAGAAAATTTAATAAAATTTTTTTAAACTACTGAAAATAAAAAAATTAAAATAGTTTAGAATATTAAATTTTTTAATATGCAAAGCTTCTTTATGCTAAAAAATTTAAAAGTAATAGATATTAGAAATAAAAAATATAAGATTAAAAATGAAACATGAAAAATGAAAAATTTGTCATCACAACAATGTAATAGTTTTTTTTTGTGCTGATTTATAAAGATATCAACTATAATTTGTCATATTTATATTTTCACTATCATTGATTTTAAATGTACAAATACTTTAAAAAGTTATAACCTTTAAGTTATATAAAACACACTTTGATTTTTAATTATGCATGTATTTTAAGAAATTGAAATCATTAATCTTCATTACACAATACACTAAAAACTGCAATAAACTGAATAAATAAAAATAATGTGCAATAGACGATTTTAAATAAATAATATAAATTTCTGACTTAACAGAAGCGATTTCTTATTATTTTTCAAGTAATTTAATTGTGATTTTTTAATATGACACTTCCTCTTCTACCCTGAAATGGAACTAACTTGACTGAAAAATCCCCCTGTCAACCCCTAAACAATTCTATCACTATGAATAGTTCTAATGCATTTTTGATCATCTTATTCAATTGATAATTATCTATAAAAACAAGTAATATATATAAAAAAATTAAGTTCCATTCCTACTTTTTTTTTTTTTCACTATATTGCAAAAAGTCCTTTATAAATAATTTTCATTCATTTTCTTAAGTTTATCTGGCGTCATCTATTGGTAGATATATGCAACTTAAACCTAAGATTAATTAATTTAATTTAATTACTGAATTAATGTTTGAAAAAAACTGTATTAACATCAAGTGTCCTCCACTACAAGTTCGAAAAAAATGTATTTGAACTTGAGTGGATGAATAAAAAGTAATTTTTTAACGATTGAAAATTTGAACAAGATATATATAGGGAGAGTGTGAGCTAATAGAAAGAATTGAAATAAAAATGGGAAGTGCGATAAAATGGGTTTCGTATCTACGTTTTTCAGTTATGTTTATTTTATGTGTGATGATGAGATTTTTTTAGTTCTATTCAGTATAAAAAAATGCTGTCCAGTTAGACTCTACCACTATCTTAGTAAAGATATAATTTCATTTTGATCAAAGAATAAATAAGAATAACTCTGACAAGATTTTGCATTAATAACATTTTTATGAAATTTTGCACAACTTTGGTAAGTCAACATGTATATTAAACAAACTTTTGGATATATTTTTATATGTAATTGGCACATTTAAAAATTGAAAAACTCAAATCAAGCACTGAGTATCTAAGCAAGACTCTTTTAAAATTTATTTTTGAAAGATGATGTAATGTATGATACCAGGCAAATTAAACCTAGTCGTCTTGCATGCAAAAACTGTTATTCACTACCTATTGCCTAGTAATAAGCAATATTTAATGTTTTACACTATTTGTTTTTATATTGTTTTACCAATTAGAGTCCAGAAATTACGAATTTTTACGCCGTTTCTTGTTTTTGAATGCCGTTCACTAAGATCATTTTAAAAGTAGATTGAGAGATATGTAGCAATTTTAGTATTATCAAAACTGCAAAAGGAAAAATCTGCTGTACTGCTACTAATTCTGAACCAAGCAAATTAAAGAATGGTATTTGGCATGACACATCCTGCTCCCCTCTTTTTAAGAACAATAGAAGAATTATCTGGATTACAGATTTATCTTGCCCCTTCCCTGGCAAATGTACTTTAGACTTCTGTTTGGTATCACTTGTTAAGTTTTCGACCAAACATTTCTGACAAACAAACAAACCAGAAATCTGAGAAGGTCTCTCTCTCTCTCTGAGTCCGTCCTATTGAATGCAAATCTTGTCAAGATGGTCTATATAAATATTTACCATCTCACTTCTGCTGCATGCATATGTAGAATTTGGAAATCAGTTTCAGGAAGTAAATCTTACCTGAAAATTGCTTTCAGTTTACTGTACCAGTGTGATTCACAATTCTGAAAATATTGAAAGCTGCGCTTTTCAAGAGCTCCTTTCAAACGTCAGAATACCAAGAACCAAAAAAAAAAAATAATAATAATAAATAAAATAAATAAATAAAACCTTCTCTAAAAGCAATTGTTTGGGACATTTCAGCGTGCGCAGAAGAAAAGAGTAACAAACCCTCTCTGAGGGCTTAGGGATTACAAAACCAAGAAAGAAAGGGTTTTTTTTATCTGTCGCGAAAAAAAAAAAAAAAAAAACTCAAATCTCAATAGACGACGATACTTTTTTTTCCAGGAAGCTTCCAGCTTTTCATTCTTCCCGGAATTCGCCTCTACTCTTTCAAAGATCTTTTCCGGAAACTAATAAAAAAGTACCAAAAGGTTGCAATAACCTGAGTTCATAGTGGAAAAATGAAGACATTTCAAAACTGAAATATAAAAAGAATTGTAAGCTAATATTAAAAAGAAAGTCTAATATATATATATGTAGTACATATTGTACCTCCTCTTAGGAAAATACATGTATGTGTTTCCATAATTCAAGAGCAAATAAACAAATCGGAATTATATTTTTGATTTATAAAACCTAATTAGCAACAATAAATCCGCAAAGGTTTTTAATAGTAACTAAAAAAATGATATAGAGATAAAATCATGTGTTAAGGATTTTTATGTGCGTTAAAATGGATCAAATGATAACCAAAATATTGAAGTTTTAAAAATTCAAAATAAATGTTGTAGAAAATGTTTAATGCTATCTACAATGAACACTGTTATGTTCATAAATATGGTAATAGGAACTCAGAACCATTAACAAAAAGAATAAGAAATAAATGTTACTGGTTTTATATATTTCTTTTTTTTTTTCCTTTCTTGGTTATATGAGTTTGCAAAGAAAATGCCCCTGTTTTGTGTCCTTTAAATAAAATAAAACTTGATTTTTTTCTTTTAAGATCCAGTTCCTGCATTTTTGTATGTTATCAAGCAGACTATTTTAAAAAAATTGGCAAGAATAGTAGCGCAGGAAGAAACAGTTGATCTCATTGGAAAAGAATGCTATCACAGTTCAATGGTATTATAGTTTTTACAATACAATATATATAATATAGTTTTCCAATTGTGATGTGAAGCAATAAATTGATTTTTTAAAGTAGTTGATTTTTTTTGTATGATTTTAACCATAAGTGAATTTTTATCAGCAAAAACCTTTAACTATTTTAAATTTTTCTTTACTGATATTAATTATTAAAAATGTCTTCACATCCATTAGGTATTTTCAGTTATCAAAGACTGGTATCAATTTCTTATTTTTAATAGTATTTCTCCAGTTTTATTTTTTCCTTATTGCTTATAAATATTTATTTTTGTTTGTGGATTCTTTTTTAAAAGAAAACTTAATCAAAAGCTTATTAAGAAACCGAAAACCCCATAGTAGAAAAGAAAACCTTTCAAGATGCAGGAGCTAAATTTGAAAACAAAAATACAAAAGACTCCCCTGTTTTATACAAAAATCTTGAGAATAATGCATTTTTTTTTTTAAATTCCAAAGTAGTGGTTCAGTTATATAATCCTCCTTATTGTTAAAATTAGATTTGTTTTTTAAACTTTATGTAAGATCTAACGTTCATAATAAAGAAAATATGGAAATAGTAAAAAAAAAACAAATTATGCATAATATTAAATAAGCGAACAATTAATAATAATAAAAAAAAAAAATACCGTGTTTATACAAAAATGTACGAAGTATTAATTAAAATTATTATTAAATTTTCTGTATATATATATATATATATATATATAAAAAATTTAATAATAATAATATATATAATATATATATATAAAGAATTTCTAAACATTGTTGCAGTTTTTAAAAGTTCTTTTGTAATATTAGCAGAACTCTTTGTTTTTATTATTTTTATTTTTGCAGATTTTCCATTTTTTTTTCTACTTTCAATCTTGCAATCTTATAATACATTAGTCATAAATTTTACATTCATGACTCTAATTACTTTGTATCTTTTGGCTGTTGACCTACTTATAGTATACTCTTAATATCCTAGATATGTATATTTAAGTCGTTGATAACAAATTGTTTGACATAAGGTAGTTGTAAATATTTTTAACCAAATAAATAAATTTTTATTTTTAGCAACATTATGATCTGTATTTATTAGAAAGAAGTGCAGTTTTAAGTTTATAATAAAAAGAGTAAAATCAATTTTAATATCTAATTTAAACATATATTCCATACTCTCTATTATAGGAAAGAAACTAATTTTAAATTCAATATAACCTGATATTTTGGCACATATAAAAATAACAACGAATAAAACAAAGATAATTTGAAAAAAAAAAAGGTATCGGATCTTAAAAATTGGGTAAATAAATACCAAATGCCGTAAAACTACATTTAAAGTTGTATATTTTACAGGGAAATTAATAAGAGTTTTTAATAATTGTAAATTTAAAAGATTAATTTTTAATAAGTGTAATATTTGTAACGTAGGTAAAAATTGTCTATAAAAAGGGTTTGAAATAAATAATAAATAAATTAATAATTAATAAATTGAATATACAAAATTAAATATAATAATTGGATATGATATATAATTGATTATATATATATATTGAATATAATAATCGAATCATTAATAGAATAAATTAATTTTGAAGAAGTTAAATTAATAAATGGAAACTTTGCGACAAAGGGATATTGATAAATATATTTACTAAATATCATCATAATATTTTATAATTTAATAAGTACATTTTTAAAAATATTATGACTGCATAATATTTGACTTCAGTATAGATATTTTGACTTCAGTTGTTTTGTTTTCACCATGCAATGTTCTAAAAATATTCGTGGAATGTTTTTAATTCATAAATAATTCTCAGCACAAGTGTTTTTAATACTGTTGAAATAAATCCATAATAAACTTTGACTTGGAAAAAAAATTCAGAATCATGTGTTCCTTTTGAAGAAATTCAGTTATAATAATAGCATTATTGATCCAGTTCCTTCTTATACAAATACTATCGTAACGGAGATTTTTTCGTTTTTTTTCTCTCGTTTTTTTTTTCGTTTTCTCCATTCATAGAATTCCATCCTTAAGCGTAGAAACAGCAGCGGCAACACAGTAAAAGGAAACTTCGATACGTTAGAAGAAAACGACTTTCGAGAGCCTATGAAATTCGAAGTAACTGGTAAATTTGAAAGTAAAAAAATTTAGCATTTTTAAACTGGCAACGTTATTTCAAAGGGAAAGAAAAGAAAAGAAAAAACACAAAAATTCGATTTCCTGGGATTCTTATTATGCGTTTGAACTTTTACCTTACTTTTGGGCTGCAGGAATCGATCCCCGGAACTGAAATTGTGTCTACCATTTTCGCTGTGATTTACGGATTCTCAATTTTGCATTCTTATTTTCTGCTTTTTTTTTTTCTCTTTGAAAGATGTGCTATCTTTTTTTGAAAAGCCTCAACGAAATTCTTGTTTTACATCTAGAATTCATTCTTTTACCAATTTTCTGTATTTTAGAAGTAGTTTTTAAATAAATCTAATTTAAATTATTTGATTTAAAAATAAGGAAATTGTAACTATAATCAGAAAAAAAGCTTTTGAAGTTATGATATGCTGTTTTGTATAATGTAATAATGTTAATCATGTGATGTTATTAAGATGTATATTTTTTTCGAAATAAGTAAATGCGTTATAAGAAAATCCTCAGATCCAAAAATTATTTTTTTTTTTCTTGACCTGTTGTTAATTGACACTGATAATATTGAAAAAGTAGCGGATTCAGCGTTTCTCAAAATGCAAAATAAAATTTAGTGTGACTGCATTACTTTCATATGAAACAAAAAAAAAAAAAAAAAAACCTGTCAAGTGATATCTAAAATACAATTTTATTACATTTGATAAAAACAATGAATGCATGTTGGCAGACATATGTAAACATATCATTATGATTCACTGGCTATCTGTTAAATTTTAACACAACAAAGCGTGAGCGAGATGTAAATGGCCATGATGTTTATATCCTAAAATGTCTTACTAGAAACGTTTTAAGACTAATATGTCTTACTGTACATGTGTCTTACTAAAATGTCTTACTTACTGAGAATTGGTTTACTGTCTTACTTATTAATAATTGTCTTACTGGAAGAAGCCTAATCACCAAAGACGCGACTCAGACGCGACTCAATATGAGTGATTTGAAATAAAGTAACTATGAAACTTAAAGTTTGTTCTTAGCTCTGCTACAATTATTAGGCATCTTCCTAATTTAAAAATCTGAAATGAACATTTTACACTTTTTCAATTCATTCTATTAGCTGACACTCTCCCTGTATATATAACTTGTTCAAATTTTCAATCGTTAATAAAATACTTCTTATTAATCCACTTAAGCTCAAATACATTTTTCTTAACTTGTAGTGGGTGACACTTGATTTTAATGCAGTTTTTCAAATATTAATTCAGTAATTAAATTTAATTAATTAATTTTAGTTTTTTTAGATATAAGTTGCAATGGATATCTACCAATAGATGGCGCCAGATAAACTTTCCAAAAAAAAAATGGAAATTATTTATAAAGGACTTTCGGCAATATAGTGAAAAAAAGTAGGAATTGACTTTATTTTTTTTTTTATTACTTGTTTTTCATTATATGATTCAGAGAAATAAACCATGTGGTGTAATAATAAACCACCTGATACACGATTAGCACACTTGAGACACTGCAGAACCTTTAACAGGCACATGGGAGGATGAAGAATTTGGGCCACAAACTGATTTCCACTGGAAGGAATTGGATCAATTGGAAAATATTGCGGCCACTGGAAAGATTTAATTAAGTGAACAGAAATTGAAACTGTAAACTTCTTACTCCCAAAAGCCATGGATCACTGCAGGATACTCTAATTGACTTAGGAAAAAAGCTAAAAATTTCGTAACATTTCATCATAACAGCGACCGAAAAGAACAATAACAGAACATCTATTAGCTACAGAAAATTTATTACCTCAGAAGAAATATTTTAATAAAAATTACATTGTCATTTGTCACTGATGAGTACATCTAATTACATTATAATTAATTTGCATATATTTACATTTTATAATTAAATGCTAAAATCAAATAATAATTAGAAGTAAGAATAAATGAATCTCATAAACATATGATAATACTACTCATAATGCATGATAGTTTTGTACATTTTGTGGTATTATATATATATACATAAATACACACACACACACACACACATATATATATATATATATAAAATATATATATATATATATATATATATACATATATATATTAATATATACATGCTTTGCATTTTACTTAATATAGAATACATCAATTTGTCAACCAAATCCACAGCCAGTTTTTAACTTTATTTTAATATTTTCTGTATATCCTTCATAAATAGAAACACATTAATAAAATCATAAAAAAATATATTAATAAAAAATACATATATAAAATGGAAATTTTTGCGGAATCATTTCAGTATAAACAAAATTTTTATAGCGACAAAAATTGCAAACTTGACATGACTAAAATTATATAGGATAAACATATCTTATAAAAGGAAAATATAAAGTGATATTAAAATACATATTGATTTTTTTTCCTTAATCGTTTCAAATTTTATTAAATATTTTCAAAAGTTTTAAAAAATGTTTCTCAATGTTTATTCAATATTTTTCCTTAAATTTGCCCTTTTAAATATCAAAATAAGCTTAGTCTGTATTGTATTAATTGTATGACGAAATATGTTTGAAACGATAATATTTTGATGTATTTGATCTGAACATATATATCTAAAAATAAAACATTTTTTTAAAAAATATTTAAGAAGTCAAAAGATATACTTCTTCAACTCTTTTTATTTCATGCGTTTGGCCATTTAAGGTAAAAGGCTTTTTACAATGCAGCTTATAAACCAGATTTCCAAGACAGGTTTGATTCACTTGATTCGTTATTATAACAACTGAATTCAAAACGTTATATAATTTGTAAATTGATTTAAACAAAAAATACTCAACAAGATAATATTGTATATTTATTGTATATTTATTCAATATTTTTCTTTAAATTTGATGCACCTGTCCTTTTTAAATATCTCACAAAACAAATTTAGTCTGTATGACGAAATGTAATTTGAAATTATACTTTTAGTATTTGAAGTATTTAATCTGAACATATATATAAAGAATTTTGTTCAAAATATTTAAGAAGTCAAAACATATAGTTCCTCAAATCTTTTATTTATGCATTTTGGACATATCAGGTAAAAAGCTTCTGAAGCTTTTCAAATGAAATTTCCAAATCAAGTTTGTTAATTTGATCCTTTATTATAATACACAGTCCAGTCACATTAATGTGACCACCTGTCAAACGCCAGAATAACCACCTTTGACAGAGTGGACCGTATTATATAGAAAGAATATACATAACGATTGAAATGCTTTCTGATGCCCTAGGGCATCCTTTATATACACTCCACTGCAATGTGCTGCCATCTGCCTTTTGTGATTGGTTATTTCACGTTGACGTCGAAAGTAGGTGGTGGTCATATTAATGTGACTGGATTTTGTAATTGAATTCAAAACGTTACATAATTTGTAATATGATTTAAAAAAAAATAAATAAAAATATACAACAATATAATTTATTTATATTTACAACACATAACAACTAATTAATTGTTTTATGGCAATCTCCAATTTTTTGTGTTTGACAGCGTTTAAATTTTTAGTAGTTATAATAATAAAAGAAAAGCAGTAACAATTCTTAGGTGTTTTGTATTCATATGCATCCAATACATCATTCAGTTGTGTTCAATAATTTAATTGGGCGGATTTATCAAATTTATTTAAAAAAATGGACTTTAACGAATTGTTTTTGAAAGTAAATAGGGAATTTATAAAAATTCACATCAGCATTTTATTTTAAGATATAATTAAGTTAATTAGTTAAATTTAGTTACGTTTTAAATTTTTCCCATTTTAAAAATTTCAATATTTAGTATATGATTCATGATATAAATAAATTGCATAGCTGCATATTATTTTAACATTTCTATATAATTATTTTAATTTAAATATATGTAAAATATTTAATAAATCATATTATATCCAATGCAAAACCAAGAGAGTTAAATAATTCCTTTTTTTTTTTTTTTTTTTTTTTTTTTTTACTAAATCTTGAGATAATTAATTGAATTTATCATCTCATAAATATTCAACGTCTCGTTGAAACTTTCTAGCGGTAATAATTTTGCTGACTTTTCTGAGAGGAATTAATAACGTAATTAATCTAAAATGTCTTACAACTTTTTTTTTTTTTTTTTAAATTAAGTAAAATTTCCTTCACCTTTCTGACAAAAAAAATTACTTTCGAATTACACTTCAAGGGTTAGGGCAAATTATTTGAATTTCTTTGCACTTTAGTCGTAATAAGAAAAAAATATTGAAATTTAATTTTAACTCTGGATTTTAATACATGAAATTTTAACTATAAAATATATTTACAAAACGAGTTTTGCATTTATTCTTGCACAATAAATCTATATGAGCAGGCTTTGGCCTATGTCTTTCATATACGGTTTGAAAAGGTATAGTATTTGTCTGCAATCTAATAAATACAAACAACGTAACAAAGATATACATTTTTTAAAATTTGTATTTATTATATTATCAAAACTTGACTGCAAGAGTTTCTTGCTTAGAGAAAAGGAATCATGTTGCTTACTTAAAGGAAAAATTTATTTTTTGGTTAAAAAATTCAGAATTTCCAGACATGTTACAAAAGTTTTAGACATTAGTATTGAATCAATTCATTAATTAAAAGACTTGTATTTGTCAATCAAATTTATTTTTTATGTGTAATTCAATGATATGAGATTTTATTGGTTTTCCATAACAAATATAGAATTTTTTTACCTTATTAAATGCGTCTTTTTAATAATTAATTTTCATTTAAGCATAGTTTAAATTCATTTAAGAATTTGTTTTTATACAGAACTAATTCAAAAATCATTAAATTCATTAAATATAGAATTTGCTAAATATTATTATATTTCGAATTAAGTAAAAAAGTATACTATTTTCATTTTGAATATTTTTAATTAAATGTCATGTTGTGATCGATCTAAGTGAAAAAAAGTTTTCATTTAATGTCAAATTTACCAAACCTAACATCTGGATGAGAGAAATCGGGTCAAAAGAAAGCAGTTCGAAAATAGCAGACAGTGATGGACCATGCTGAGAGAAGGTTGACGTGAGAGCAGTATATACATAATTAATTGTAAGTTAAAATTGTAAAGATGCATACATGTGGCTATGCATTATAACCTTCAATAAACGAACTATTTTTAATCAAGGGCATGGCATTTTAGTAACATGAAATGTAATAAATGAAGGTTACCTCGTAAAATAACTTTACTTTTTAATACAATAATAAAATGAGATTAAAGATTATTTATTTATTTGTAAAAAAATTTAGAGAAAATGGTATTTTTCAGTTAATAACAGCATTTATTAAAAATAGATTGAAAATATTCATTATCAATATTCAAATGTTCATTGAATCAATCGTTTATCACTTTACCAATTTTTTGAAACATGATTTACTGCTAATGATGAAGATATTGTGTCCACAATTAACTATAGAAGAAAAATTATCATTATTTCAAAAATTTGCAATGCATCCCATTTCGAAATGTTAAAATACATATATGTTTACTATATTTTAGGCCTAGCTAAAGAACCTTTTGCTTGTAAATTTATAGCTACAATTTCTTATAAAGATATGAGAATTTTCAATTCAGTTAATTTATAAAATTTAAAAATTTTTTTCAAGGGTATCGTAAGAGAGATTCACACTATCATCTTTCAACTAAATGGAAAGACTTTCAGATTTACCTATGTATTTGCCATACTAATTTTGTAAGTTTAGACGTGAAAGTTTTTGTTGGGTGTTCTTGTCAGATTTGGAACCAAGTTTCCTCTCCTCGGAGACTCCAAAGCACAAACTTCAAGGACTTTCTACCCAAAAATATTTTAATATTTCTCACTTAATGGTAGCATTCATTAAAAATAGGTGAAAATATTCATCCAATATTCAAAAATTCAAATTCAATATTCAAAATTCATTAACAGTATTCAAATATTCATTATCAATATTCAAATATTCATTATTAGTATTTAAATAATCATGGAATCCATCATCTACCAGTTGAGGAAATTTATGATACATGATTTGTTGTTGATTATCAGGGTTTTATGTCTGCCATTTAGAATTTAAAAAAAAAGCTATTATTATTTTTGAACAATTGCAATGAACCTCTTTTTAAAAAAGTCACAATACATATATGCTTACTATACTTTATATATGCTTTACTATTCAGGTCCAGCAAAAGAACCTTTGGCCTGTACATTTATAGCTTCATTTTCTGGTATAGATATGGGAATTGTCAGTTCGTTTAAAAATTAAAAACATTTTTTTTTTTTCTCAAGGACATCTTAAGAAAGATTCGTATCCTCATCCTTCAATTAAATGGAAAAATTTTCAGGTTTACGTATTATAATACATTTATACCTTACCATACTAGTTCTCTTAATTTAAACGTGGAAATATTTTATTGGGTGTTCTTGTTAGGTGCCGAACCTAGTTTCCTACTCTCAGAAACATCAAAGCACAATCTTCAAGGACATCCTATCCAGTAAAATGATATTTTAATGCTGTAGTTTTAAAATGAACAAATACTGAATTATTTAGCCAAAAGATCCCTTAATACGTCTAATCGATATAAGAATTCTGAGAAATAGATTCGATAAAAATGATTCATTCCAACTGTATTTTGCAAATGATACTGAAATATACGTCTTGAAAAGCAAATAATAGGAAGACATGCCAATCTGTTCGGTCGTTATGAACTTTCAGATCCCTGACATGTATTAAGGACGTGAAGCCATTTAATTTCCTCTATCTTCGCAGACGGTTTTTCTGTGGAGATTTGTGGAGGAACTGAAGTGACATGACGCTTCCTCTAAATCAATTCTTATTAGGTGCGCAATTTCGGATCGCTGGCAGATTTTTATTGGTGTTAGTTCCGAAGGATTGGGTTTGATGGGGAAGATATTTAATATGGCTTTGTCTCAAAACTTTTGCGGGAATATTTCTGCTTTTGTTTTCCTCAGAAAGAACGATATTTGGATTGGGAAAAATTGGCTACTTATTATTTTTTTTTTTTTTCATTTAATAAAAGTAAGTAAAAAGTGTGTAAATTCTATTTTTAATTAAAAATTATCAATTGATGTTACTTCTAAAAGATTATTTTTGATGGAAGGTACATTTAATATGACTTTGTCTCCAGTTGTTGCTGAATGCTTAGTGATATTATACACTTAAAAATATAAAAAACTATATTTTACTTAAGATGGTCGTGTTTTATTTATGTGTGCTATATGAACAGTCTACCTATTGGTGAAAGAGACATTTTAAGCTCCTGAAAGCACATTCAGAGGTATATTCTCAGCAAGTGAGTACGATTATCTGAAAAGAATAACTTAAAAAATAATAAAGGCATAAAAAAAATTTAAAAAGGCATCTAGTTTATATATGAAAATTCTTGCATATACTATCATAATCCATATCCTATCTTCTCATTCGTGAAGGTAATGAGTGAAACATACATCCCGATTGTTTATGCATACATCAATCACAATCCTCGAGCTATATTTATATCAAGTTACAAGTATGTATATAATCATCAATGGGCGACAGACGTTTACGTTTATCTTTTTACAGGGTAGGGATATCTTTTTTACCGTAGTAGGGATCAGCCCCACGCCCAACAGTTATTTTAGCTGGGACTCTTTGCATTTATATATATATATATATATATATATATATACAGGTGATGAGCAAGGAATGGCTTTTGTAAACAGTTATTAAAGATAGAATATCGCATAGAAAATATAAAGATTATTTTAACAAATGTTTTGTAATATTTTTTCTCTTATAAAATGCAAATACGTTTTATTTTTATTTTTATTTTGTACGGTATGATGTATTTGGAATTATAGAAAAAAAGAAAATTTTCTTAAGAAAAATTTGAAATTTCTAATCATTATTTTTTTTAAGTTGAAGTTTATTATGTTTCACTTTCATTTTTACAGTTTATTTAGGAAGTCATATTTTATAAATGTTAAATTAAAATAGCTTTCTCTTTAAAATAAAATAATTAATGCTATAATTTCTTTTATTCAGAACTATTGCATATATAATTAATTACATTTGAAATTTTATAGGCATAGATTTAAGAAATAATTATATTTTCTGTTCCCTATATTTATAATAATTACTTTATTAATAAAATATTACCATTTATTCTTATTTCTCAAAAGCAATAAATTAAAAAATAAGTTGAAATGAAAAATAAGAAATTAGGTAATTATAATAAATTAATATTATAAAAAATAATAATGATAGTTTTAATTAAACTTTTGCTAAATTTCACCAGAAATTCAATCGTTGTAATTTGTTATGGTTTCCCCTTGCATATAAAAGGAAATATATAATTTTATAAATATATTTTATTAGAATAATTAATGCATAAAATTAAAAAAAATATATATATAATTTTTAAAAGATTTTTTTATTATAGAAATAAAAATTTCAAAATGTTTTTCAGTGGAATATAAAATATATTAAAATGAATTACTATTTTAGATGCATGCTATTCTGTTTAAATATTTTTTTAATTAGATGCGGATTTTTAATCAGCACACTCATCAAATTTGCATCACTTATAGAATTTTTCGATTTTATCACTGGCGCATGTCAATTTCCCACAGAATTTAGAATAGGGATGTACAGACAGCAATCTATGCCATTTTAAGTCCCTTTTATTTTCAAAAAAAATAAATTGTAAATTATATGAAATATTTTCGGATTTGGTTTGATAACACAGGCAACATGAATCAAATTTGCTTATTTAAAAACTAAAATTTAAATATTAGAAAATGTTTGTTCAATGTCTTCTATTTTATTAATGATTGGAAAAATCAACTATGGATCTTTGTTAACAACGTGTTGCACTGTATTCAGGATCTCTATTTTAGTGAGTTTATTTTATATCTATAATATTTATTTTATTATGAAATTTTTAGGAACTTAATTCATTTATTATTTTTTTTAAATTTATTTTATTATGAATTGAACACATCACCCAGTTTAAAGTTGCGCAATGACAAATTCGATGGGATTTCTAGTAAATAATACATGTAAATGCTCAAGAATATTTGGATGCGCACATATTTATTAGGTTCGGTGAACTTTGTGAGGTTCAGTGAACTGTTTACTGACCCCTACCCCTTCTTGGCATATTTGGCTACTAGACGACTATCAGATTACTCACCCGACACCCGAGGAGGAGATCAGGTTAGAGGAAGGGGTCGGAACTGTAGGTGACACAAAGACGGACTATGCTGGGAAGGTGTAAACCATGTGTGGAATATGGTTTGAAATTGATTCTTTAACTGTAAATAATTAAATATTATTAAAACTGTACAAATAGTAAATATATTGGCAAAATAAAACATTATTATGGAGAAATTGAAAAGTGGTGCAGTCGCTTGTAGGACGATAAAATGTTCCTTTAGTATAAATGATGGTGAATAATTTCGTTTCGAACCGTGGTGCGATGAAATTTTTCTGTGTTGTACTGCAAGGAAAAGATTCGAGTTGGACATAGTTTAACTGTTTAGAGATGCCGAGAACTGCTTTTGTAAAGAGCATTTGCTTATTGAATTAAACTAAACAGGAAAGGGGTAATGCAATCCCGGGTTATAATATTTTTTTTTTATCATATTTATTTGCAAAATTATTTATTGATCTATCAATGTGATAGAAAGTTTTGATATTAGTTTATTTTGGTTTCATGAAGTAATTAGTATTGTTAATTGCAGGTGAGTAATAATATTTTTTTTTCAACCTGAATTATATGAAAACAATTTTGATAGTGTATGCTGTAAAAATGATTTATCTTAAAAAAGAACATAGTTAGGGTAATTATTCTTGTTTCAGTCTTGAATATCAATTTATGCTTATGCTTTTTAAAATCAAGAAATTAAGTAAATTCATTTAGAAAATGAAGTCAACTAAATAATGTGCTACAGTGTTTAGTTAAATATAATAAGAGTAAATGATATTAAATCCTTAAACTATAAAATGTTAAAATTATAATTTAGAGATAATTATGTGTTTTTAGATTAATGAAGGAATATTCATTGTGATTTATAATATATATATATATATACATGTGTGTGTGTATGTGTTTGTATGTATGTATGTGTATATGTGTGTATTGTGCTCTTGAAAACAAAACTTATAGGGAAAGAATTTTTATTCAGATATAAATAAATATCCATTAATCAAAATCTTGTATTACTGTTACTGTATTAACTTGATAAGAAAAGCATCAAAGACAAAAGGTAAATTAAAAAAAGATAATCTAATAGAGTTAGCAAATGAATTAGATGAGCAAGTCCTTCCATATGCTAACATTGTAGGCTTAATAAGGCTGTTTGCAAAATCTCCAGAATTTGAGGAGTTTTTGTTAAAGAATTAATTATAGCTATTGAAAGTGCTAGACTGGGAATAGAAATGCTGGAGTGAGAAAAGGAAGCGGAAAGAGAAAGACTAAAAGGAGAATTCGAAACAGTACGAGAGGAAAAACAAAGGGCGAGAGAACATGAATTGAAGTTGTGTGAATTAGAATTAAAACTAAAGAAATTTTGTCCAAAAGAGAATACGGTACCTCGAGTTAATAAAACAGGAAGTAATGATTCTGAGGTGGAGGGTCTGAATGGAGTCAGGACTAAAATAGCTTTAATTGGGAAATTGCTAAAGGTTAAACAAATGGTGAACTACATCTGACTGATGTAAGAGGCCATAAGTTTCAACGCATCATTGGTAGTGGAGATAATGGAAACTACTGTATTGCTGAAATCGGTAATACTGGAAGATTTGTTACAATGAAGCAATGAAAATATAACAAGATATAGGATTGGTCCTCTTGTAGTATCAAAGCCTTCCATTATTCCACTTAGCAGCTTAACGAATAAGATGATTTTAGGTTTTTTTTGTGGAAGAAAGTGACCGGACACGACACTATAACGACATAAACCCATATTTATTAAAATTAATAGGAGGTAGGGCCTCCTTTGGCTGCGATCACAGCTGCAACCCTTCTGGGCATGCTTTCCACTAAATTAGCCATAGTGGCAAGTGGAATTTCCTTCCAAATGTTTAACAGGAAGTTCCATAGTTCAGGCTTGCTTTTGGGGAGTAGGGTGCAGGCCCTCAACCGACGGTCCAATTCGTCCCAGAGATGCTCAATTGGGTTAAGATCAGGGCTCTGCGCCGGTCTCTCCATGCGTTTAACGTTGTTGTTCACATACCAATCAAGAGTCCTCCTTGCAACATGGCATGTTGCGTTGTCGTCTTGATACCAGCAATCATCCATACCGTCGTTTCCCACAAGGTAGGAAGGACATGATTGTCGAGAATATCACAGTATCTATCGGCATTCATCGCACCATCAACCTTCAACAGTGGGCCAGCCCCATACCATCAATCCACCTCCACCAAACTTTACAGTTGGGACGACACACTCGGGCAAATGGCGTTCTCCTGGTAAACGCCACACCCAAACACGTCCATCGGAACGGAAAAGGGTAAATCGTGACTCGTCACCCAAAGGACGCGTTTCCAGTCATCCAGAGTCCAAGAACGGTGGTCTTTGGTCCATCGAAGGCGCGCTTTCTTGTTGGTTTTCGTAATCAAAGGCTTATGGACCGCAGAACGTCCAGTGTAACCTAACTTATGGGCCTCGATACGAAGAGTCTTGGTCGAAACGGCCACACCTGTGGCTTGTCTAAACTCATTAGCGATGTTATCCATGGATGTTTGACTGTTACTGAATCTCCTGCCGAGCACCCGCCGGTCCCTGCTGGTGAGAACTGTAGGTCGTTCACTTCGGGGTTTGTTCTTACAGTGTCCCTCAGTCTTGTAGCGACACACAACACGTGCTACAGTGGATTTTGAGCAGTTACGGAGACGGGATATCTCCCTAATTGACACCTTGGAAGATGCAATCCAACCAACACACCTTTCTCGAACTCAGACAACTCTTCCCGTGGCGGTATCTTGACAAAAACAACTCTAGTCGACTCCACAGAGTATTTATAGGATATGGCTGACACGTGATACCTATTATTGCGCATGTGTCAGCTGTATTGTCGACTTTTCTACTTTTCGAGGGGTGTCCCGTCACTTTCTTCCAGATAGTGTATATATATATATATAGAAGAAAAAGAACAAGATTGAAATATATTGAAGTAGATGAGTATGTTCAAGCATTTGATCGAAAAAGAGTATCAGAAAAGATACAAGCGCATAAGTCACTCCTATAAGAACAAGGATGAAAAATGAATAACTAAATGACATAGAGAATGTAAGAAAATAATTAACAAATAAATAAAATAATAATAATTAATAATTAATAAATTATATCTCAAATAGCAAGAATTGAAGAATCGTAGGCAGATCCCTTTCTGCAGAACTACGAAAGCTTATGGAAAATGCTGCAAAAAAACCATTGATGGTCATTGTATCAATCAAGGAATCAGAGAAACTTGGTGTTTCTTTGAGGAAGTTTCGAGTTGTCGCATATAGAAACTTGTTCTAGTTGAAACCTGTAGAAAGGAAATATACATGTGCTATTAGGATACCTGTTAGAAAAATGAGAATGAAAGCAATTGATAATGCTTTTAAGAGAAGTTCCAGATCGATCACGAGTTTTTCAAGAGAATTTAAAATAAACAAGTAGATGTAATTCTGCGTCCCAAATAGTATACATTTGAAAAACGGTGAGTGTTTAAATTGAAAAATTGGTGTTGTAATTCTGTATATTTTGCTTTTTATATTTGTTTTCTATTCTTTCTACAGGGTTGTTGTGTTTAATTTTTATGTGTAAAATTTTAATTATGTCATCTACTTTTTCTGTATGATTGGAAAATTTGCAACAAACAAATACGGTATACCAAACTTTCTTTCGTGTCATAAGATTACTTTTACATAACGTAATTTGTTAATATTATAGTTTATAATTTGTTTTAAATCGTGAATTCATTTTAATGGATAAGGTATCATAATGATGTGATTGGATATTTTATAAGCATTAGTCATATATATATATATATATATATATGGATAAATATTTTACTTTTTAATAATGCATATGTATAACTTTGATACTGTGTAGGTTTAATATATTATAATTTTTATTTTTGTTTTATTTTTTCATTACAGTATGTGTAGAGCTGCAGCTTGTGAGCTATTTTGTTATGGCAAAAACATATGTACTACTCATTCTGATGAAAGATAGAGACTGCACCGCTTAAGAACATGGAAAATAGTTTCTATATGCGAGACTATGTTCGGCAATAGGAACTGGAGGGGAGGTGTGGAATAGTGTGAACTGTTAACTGACGCCCTTTTCCTCCCTTCGGGATGTCCTTGACACCCCGACGACAATCAGATTATTCACATTGAGGAGGAGATCGGGCCAAAGAAAAAAGGGGGAGGGGGTTCGGAACCAAGACAGTCGAGGACAGACCATGATAGGAGATGGTTGACCCTTTGGGGATTCTGATTGTAGATATTTAATCTGTAAATAATTAATTAAAAATTTATACAAATAATAAATGTGTAACACCTGACCTCATTTTCTTCAGTGAAACGAACCAATGTCATTAAGGAGAAATTGGCAAACATTTTTTGCCATGAATATAAAAGTGTAATGAATAAAAATCATTTGAATAATCACATTTTTTGCTTGGTTGCTACAAAAATGTTAAAGAGTGTGGCTCGCCGTTGAGTTAAAAACTGATACATATGCCTTGTGATCTGCATGGATGTTTGTTAGTGGTCCGAATCCACGTTAAACAGTAGCCACGGCCTAGTTAGCCTAAAGTGGGCACAAAATGAACGTAGACCGACAATCCAAACCAAACCAAACCTTTTGCTGTACACAAATCTAGGCATCCTCGCTTTAGAACTATTTTACATTATAAATGCTCATGGACAAATATTGCCAAATATTGATTTTTTTTTAGCTGTTTTTCCAAAATGGAATCGATTTCCTAAGAATCTAAATTTCATTATCTTTTCAGAATTTAATTCCTTCCAAAAAGAAAGTTTTTAAGCATTTTTGTTATTAATATTTATCTATTTTAAATCCAAGTGGTAAACTCTTCTAAAGATTACATTCATGGCTCTCATGTCTTAAAAACAGCCGAAAAGCTCAATTATTCCAAATTTTATTATTAGATTTTTCTTTACTAAATAAAAATTAAACCTGTGCATAAAGTTTTTACGTTTTTCTGATAATTTTGCTCGCACAAAACACATCTATTTAATTCTTTTTGCTATATTAAATATGTTAAACAATTGCACAGTAAATCTTTTTGAATCTAATAACTTTTTCTGTTTGATTAAATTTTCCAAAAATCCATTGTTAATCTTATTTTAACTATCCATTTTTGTTCAGCTGGGTATAAAGATCCTGCAAACATTAAATTTCTATAAATTTTCATATTTTTAATTTAAAAAAAGAATTTATTATATTTTAGTGCACAATCTTATATCAAGCCGTAAATCATGCGTTTTTATATTCTTTAAAAAAGAAATAATCATTGATTGAACATGGAAGTGATTAATAAGTTTTAATAAGTTACTGTTTATTCAAGTTTACTTTAAGTTACTCAAAGTTATATAACTTACTTCAAATAACATTTTTTTTTTTTGGCTTTAGTAGTATATATATTTTTAACATTACTGTGATTTTAGTTTTCTTACTTTTTCATTAACAGTATACAAAAAAGATTAAGTAAACAAAATTCAATGTTGAAAATGATTAGAAATTAACGACAAATAGAAAAAACTTAAATAAAACATTAAATTTCTAATTAAATTTATTTTGAAACATAGAATATTCTTTTTTATATTACATGGAAATACCAAGTTTTTATTTCATACATAAACAACTCTGTATATTAAAAATATACACCATGTGTATTTCAGTTATATTCGTTTTTTGAGGAAAATACCATTCTAGAAGAATTACAGTGGTAAATGTTTCCCCTCATTTGCATATAATGTGACAGAAAACCTCACCAGGTAATGAAAATCAATGCGAGGAATTAAACAAGTCGTACCGAATCTATTTCATTTCCAAACAAAGAACTGCAATTTATGACACTATTGAATTTGAACTCCTTATAATTATTACAATAATTTACAAATAAGTGAAAAAGGTCGAACGTTTACAGTATCATATACAAACAGTTTCTATTTTTTAAGTACCCTCATAATACTAATAAATATGTAAGTAATATTTTACGATTTTTAAATTGTCTTGACTCCACAGTTAAACTTTTATTTAAAAACATAGTTTTCCATGTCTGTAAACTATTCACCATTTCTGCACGTTCTTTTAAAAATGTATCCCAATTTTATCCCAATCACTTTAATGACTAATAACCTTTCGATAAAGTGCACTGTTTGACTGACATTCTAGGAATGTACTTAAAAGATTTGGTTCATTAGCAGAACGGCAACAGTTGACGTACCAAGAAATTCTTTTCCTTTTCATTTTTTTCTTTTACGTTTTCTACTAGTATATTTGCTCTGGCATTTAAAAATAGATTCGAGCGCTGAATTTTTGATTGCTTCAACGCAAAAAGTATTTTCAGGATTATTATCAATATTTTATTTTTGATTTATTTGAGTTCATTCAAGACAAAGTGCTCTCATTTGTATAATGGAGAACGGCAATCTATTTAAACAGCGAAGAATTTTCCTGTTGGATGATAGGTTGTGCAAAAGAAAAGGAAATATTTAAACAGGGTTTTCTGTGGTTAATGGAGTAATCCCCACTTATGGTTAGGAAGTTAGAAAATGATGTTTTAACACTGAATTTTAATTTGGGTTTCCTTGACTGGCCTATGAGAATGAATTATGAGATTCATTTATTTTCTTCAACACATAAGAATAACTTCTAATGTTTCAGGTTTTAAAACATTTACTTAAATTATATATTTTAGTCCCTAATTTAATTAATTAAATTGCAATTTACGTTTAATAGTATACATTAAACCATTTTAGAAGACATACAGTGGTATATGTTTTTCCCATTTGCATATAGTATGGACAGATGTCTCAGCAGGTAATGAACATCAATGCGAGGACGTCGTACCGAATCTATTTATTTTCCAAAGCAAATACCTCAACTCATGATATTAATGGATTTGAACTCAGTGTAATTCTTACAATAATTTACAAATAATAACTGAAAACGATCTAACTTTTTTACCGTCACATATAGGAACAGTTTAAATTTCTTTAAAATCCTCATAGTAAACAATATAATACATATGTAAGTAATATTTTTAAGAATTTTAAATTGTCTTGACTGCACAGATTAAAACTTATTTTAAAGGCATAATGTATTGTGCTTTTTCAATAATTTATCCATGTCTGCAAACTAATTACTATTCTACATGTTCTTTTTTAATTTCAACTCATAGTAATAAATAATATATATGTAAGTAATATTTTAAGAATTGACATTGCCTTGGCAGTACAGTTAAACTTTTATTTAAAAACGTGATGCATTGGGCTTCCTTTAATAAATTTCCATGTCTGCAAACTACTCACCACCATTCTACACGTTCTTTTATAAATGTATCACGATTTTTACCCTAATCACTTTAAATGACTAATAACCTTTCGATAAAGCTCACTGTTTGACAGACATCCTAGGAATGCACTTAAAAAGATTTGGTTCATTAGCAGAACGGCAACAGTTGACGTACCAAGAAATTCTTTCCCCTTTTCATTTTTTTTTTCTTTTTTACGTTTTCTACTAGTATATTTGCTCTGGCGTTTAAAATAGATTCGAGTGCGAATTTTGATTGCTTCAACGCAGTATTTTCCGGATTATTAATAATATTTATTTTAGATTTATTTGAGTTCATTCAAGACAAAGTGGTCTCATTTTGTATAATGGAGAACGGCAATCTATTTAACAGCGAAGAATTTTCTGTTCAGGTGATAGGTTGTGCCAAAAGAAAATATTTAAACAGGGTTTTCGGAGGTTAATGGAGTAATCCCCACTATGGTTAGGAGTTAGAAAATGATGTTTTTAACACTGAATTTTAATTTGGGTTTCATATTGGCCTGAAAATGAGTTGTTTGGTTTTCATTTATTTTCTTCAATGAATAAAAATAACTTCAGTCTTTTAAAAATGCTTAAATAATATATTTTACTGATAAAAAACAAATAGCAATACGTAACTT